>JAGKPY010000073.1:0-130936 GCA_022609225.1 Boeremia lycopersici
ATAATAACTATATACTATAATAAATAGCTATAATAAATACTATACTTTTATTACTTATAATTATATTATTAAGTATACTTAAATAAGTAAAATCTTAAATAATGTTAGTATAGTAACCTAGATTAGGTTACTATAGTAACCTATATAGGTACCCCTAACTTAACCCCTACCTACGCTAGTAGTACCCCTACCTAACCCCTACCTACGCTAGTAGTACCCCTACCTAACCTCTACCTACGCTAGTAGTACTCCTACCTAACCTCTACCTACAGTCTATGCAACCCTAAACCCTAACCTAACCTATGCTAGGTACCCTAAACCTATTTGCTAGTCTATTATAGCGCTATCGCCTCTTAGCTCTAAGGATATTAAGAGAGCCCTAATTAAATTAAGTTATAACGTACTCTATAGGTTCGCAGCGCGACCACTCTAGTATAGTAGTAAAAAGGTAGGGGTTAGGTAGGGGTTAGGTACATTATATAATGTACCCTAACCCTACCCTAGGTCCGTGTAGACCCTACTCTACCCCTACCCATACTAAGCCCTTGCTAAGCAGGTAGGGGTTAGGTAGGGTCTATACTAGTAAGGGTAGAGTCTAGGTAGGGTAGGGGTACCTCATGTAATGTACCTAGACCCTACCCTAGGTCTGTGCAGACCCTATCCTAACCCTGCCCTACCCTAGGGTACTCCCTACCTATTTACCAGCATACACTCTAGTGCTCTAGAATAGTATAATTGTATAGGCCTTTCTGCTCTGCAACACAAACTATTATAACGCGTCCACACCTTAAACCGCATTACAACAGCTGTAGCTCGCAATATAACAGTTAGTAGAGATTTTAATACACACTTAGATGCAAACAACACCCTACCTCAATAGGATGAAATCTAAAACGCCCCCTTTGCAGGACATATCCTTATCAGCACCCTTCGCTAAGACTAAAACATGTTATAGTGTGTGAAATGCGTTAGCCCTAGTAACTTCGCTCCACATAACAAATAGAGATATAATAGACATAATGTCTTTTGTCTCTTGTTGCTTTTTTATTCTTTTAAAAATCCGACTTCCTAGCATCATGATATACGACAAGCTCAAAAAACAGCACAATACTGCATCCTCAATCACAGATGAGGACTATCTCTCTCTAGCAGAGATTAGAGATGACAAGAAGAACTGGGAGACTACGCACAGAAAGTCAGGACTGAATAGAAGGACGAATACGTGGTTCAAGACAGTGGCGAGATATAGCTGGCTTGCCCATCTAGTTCTTGTGCTAGTTAATATATCACTGTCAGTTTTTCTGCTGCGTAACTTTCAGCAAGAGAATTCTTCAAGTACAATGCAAGTGGGGAGCGACTTTACTAGGACAGGGCCTGATTGTAAGGTCTATTCGGAGCCTTGTTGTTAAGATTTATTAACATCCCTTGAAGTCCCGACAAAGATCGTCAAGTTCAATGCAGACAAATCATTCATCCCAAAGAATGCATCGGAATTTTTCTCTCCTAGTGTGACTTCACGATGGAATACCATGATGCCAGGTATGATCAATCGTCATCTCGTGCTTAATACACGCTGATGCTTGTGCACAGCCAACGCAGGCTGGGATACCATAAAAACAGACACTTTCTTCACAACAACTATGACACATCAGCTTCATTGTGTTGTAAGTTACTGTTTCCTGTTCCCCTTCTCGTTCCTCCCTAGGCCCCCTGCACACCTTTTCACCAAAATTCCCACTAACACCACTACAGTTTATGATGACCAGAATCTACTCCACCCTCCTCACCAACAAACTCAATTCCCTCCCCGAAGACTACCACAGCCACTACCTCCACTGTGTCGACTATCTGCGGCAAGGGATAATGTGTTCGGCAGATTTGACAATGGAGCCGCACGGGCCGGAGGATGCGGGTGATAATGGGCCGTTGGATGGGAGTTGGAACGGTTATCATGGTAAGATACTAAATCCTAAAGGCAATGCGACTCTGAACGCAGGGTCGTTTCGAAATGGCTGGTATGGACGTCTGCTAATACTCTGAGTAGTATGCAAGGATTATGGACATGTTGTTCCATATTTAGAAGGTAAGCGGAGGATAAGCTCGATATCACATTATTTACTAACCATGGCAGAACAAATTCATAGGGGGATTAGACAGGTGTTGCCAATTGACGACTAAGACTACCTATAGATCAATTGCACCAATCTCAAACTTTGATAGCAATCCAACATACCAAAGAACATGGCAGCCCGGCCCAGATTTGTTATCTGCACAGTATCAGCGAGTCTTCCTCCCTGAACCCCTCGCAACCTTAGATTCCTTCTAGTCTCTCCCACGTTTCCTTCACCCGAGTTCGAAGAACTCCAGTACTCGCCCACTGAGACTGAAACCCACAAGTGTGCCAACACAGGGCGTGACTATATTCACCTCTAAAACGCTAGACTGGTTGAGTCCACTTAAACATGTCGTCTCAAGAGAACCCTTTCATGACTACAGCTCAAAGACGCTTTCTAAGCTTTTCTACCGACTATACCTCTCTATTACGGGTTGTCTCGCGTGGAGATCACGATGCTTGGGAAGTACTATTGAGCTCTTGCGTTGACAATGGAATTGCAACTATTGAACGCAACACTGCTAGTTCACGCGGTTGGATTTGGCGAGCACCGGTACGTGTCAACTTTGATTGACTACGGAGCAGACATTAGTGCGATGAATGTGTATTAGGAGCAACGGCTCCGCGGCCCGCTTGCAAATCCAGCGAAGGTACGGCTATGTCAAAGATTCTTGACAATAATCACACTGGAATCTACGCTGTTGACTTCAACAGAGAAAAGGGCAGCCGTGATGTAGCGATGGAGAGCAATTAGATGCACCATGACCTCGGTATGGGGCATTGATCGACGGTGTGAGGCATGCACGTCGCGCAAAGCATGCACGACGCTTTTTCCACGACTCCCCATCACTACCGGATGCTTCGACAACAGTAAATACGCGAAAGCACTCAAACAACAGGCTCAACACAATGGAGGTTGTGGAGATGAATACCCAAGTTATCGAGCAGGAAACTCCGACAGACAATGTCTGCATTGCGCCTTCAATCTACGAAGACGACATCCTCTATATTGGCTAACGGTTCAAAATCGTTCTTGTGTCCCTTTTCTTTTGCGATTTTTATCAGGATCAGATGCATATATCGGTGCTTGTTGAAATGTGTGGACCACCCCTTCAATGGAACTGGCCTCTCGTGAGGCTTTCTAATTAGCTACTTCTACCTAGTTTGACAGGTGTAACAGTTCTGCAGGGCAAAAACGTGGTCTCTGGCCACTTATAGAGCTGCGCGCGTGGTAGTACTATGGTACACACTATAGAGTCCCATAAAAGGGGTGGTCCACACATTCTAGCAACGACTGTGGTAGAATGTGCAATTTTAAACTACAATATAAATCTAACGTTGATTTGTCATTATACATACGACCATAGGACGTTGAAAACAAGGCTTCCCGTTCGCTCAGCCCTATTTAAGCAACGTACCGGTGGATTAGTACTCAGGTGGGTGACCACTGGGGAATCCCCACTGTTGTATGTAGAGTTTCTTTTTGCACCTTTTTGCTCCTGCCCATGGGTAGTCGTGTGGTGTCGCGCAGTTGGTCGTGGTAGGTGTGAGGTTGATGGGCGGAGACAGATTGGGAAGGTGCGAAACTCATATCAAAGCGTGTCGAAGACGGCGATACTTGTGGAAAGAAAGGACGAGAAAGCAGATCGATGGGCGCCTGCCAACCTCTACCTGAGACAGATGCTACACGACACGCCGAGCTTGGTGCAGACCTTTGCATCAAGCTGTCGGGCTTTGGAGTTGGTATGTTAGATGCGTTCTGACCAAACCCATCGACTGACAGATTTACAGCGTTCTTCGACTCCGACCCGCCCGCATCCTCAACAACACCCATTGGTCTCCGTGCTCCCGAACTAATACTCGGAGAGTGTTCGACAACAAGACCGACATCTAGTCCTTCAGCTGCTTGGTGTGCGAGGCTTCACGTCCGAGCCGTGGCGTACGATGCGGCAGAGAGGCCGTCGGTGGAGGATTTGCTCGGACACGCTTGGTTTTCGGAATGAGCGAGAGCCAAGTGTGTACAAAGCGCGAGTTCAGGCGTTTCGTAAAATTTAGTGTACTCTGCAAAGGGTCTGGAGATAAACCAGGGAATATCCATCGTGGCGAACCGGCGCAGTCTTACAATTTTTCTCTGTACTTCAGACACTCCTCATTCGGGCGTCATCATCCCACAAGCCCTTCAAATAACTCATCTCTTCTCCGCCTGACTTCATCGCACCTGACCTCCGACCGCCCCACCTCCTTCCTCGCAGCTGCCAAATCCGCAGGCAGCCCGCCAAACTCCTCGACCTCGTCCTCCAGGCCCTCCACCCTTTCCCTCAGCTCCTCCAGCGCCCGCTGCTGCTCCAACATCTCTGTTATCGCCTCCGCAGACGCTATGTTCTTTGATGCTGGCGTCATCGCGCGCGCGTGACTGGATTGCAGAGACGAGAGCTGCGACTCGGCCTCGCGGATCTTGGAGCGGAGATGCTTAGTCTGCCTGGTTTGTTCGATGGTCTGGCGTTGCAGCGAGGACGGGGCCGAGAAGGCAGGGTTGGTTTGGAGTTCGGTGAGATGAACACGCAGCAGATCGTGCTGCTTGGAGAGGTATTGCTGGAGGTTTTGGACGTGGGTGAGCTGGTTGGTAAGGTTCTGCGTGGTGATGGTGTGCGAGGCGAGGGCGTGGGCGAGGGCCTGCGGGTCTGGTGTTGGTGTCGAGAGGGCGAGGGTCGTCGACGCGAGGGCGGCCAGCGCCGTTGAGCCTTCGGGCGTGAGGTGTGCGCGGAGAGTGGAGAGGATGTGAGCGTCGCTGGGGTTGGTGGTGACCTACCTGGTGAGTGCCTGTTGAGGTGTACAGGTGTCGTGCAGACTTCATACCTCGTCTAGCTCTTTCAAGGCCTCACGCTCTAAGCGCTCCATTATGACGCGCTCCTCGTCCGCCCTCTCGTTTGCCATTGACAGCTCGCGTAGCACCTTCAGTGTCTCCTCGTTGCGCTCGAACGCGGGCACGGTACGCCCGGCGTACTTGTATGACAGCCATGAATCGATATGTGCCCAGTCCTGAGCTCTCGCACGCTGCTGCTTGGCCTTGGAGGGCGAGAAAAGATCAGACGGCGTCAAGTTGTCCATCTCCACAACCTATGGTGTCACAGGTGTTTGTTGTGACGCTGGATGTGGAGACACACGCCTCTGGACCCTGGCTCCTTCCTTATCGATAAGCTTAAATTTTGGCGATGTCGCAACTGCCGACTTCGGAACCCTAACCAAGTCAGGAATTCTGGAGCACGCAGTGTCATAGCTGGTGAACCAGTCTTGCCTCCACAAGTACACATACGAGCCAGTTCCTTCTGTGCTCTGTACCATACTTTCAGATTGTGTATAATTGTTTATTGATATGGCGCCTATGATGATTGAGAACGAGAACGATGTCGAGGTGGGGGAGTCTCTTCCCCCCATGACGCAGCACGTGAGTCTAACCTTCGATTCCTCTGCCACTGAACACATGCTGAATACGCCAGGCTGTCAGTGTCTCACTACCGACATGGAGAGCCAACATTGGCTACGAAGAAGGTGAAGAGTGGGTTGTCAGCAAGATGAAGACTGGTTATCCTAGGTAAGTGGTGGCGAAGCCGATCAGGATTCTTTTCTGATAGTCAAAGATTCTTCATCCACAAAGAGATCCAGAAGTTTGCAGTTGATATTGTAGAGAAGTATGGAAGAGAAGGAGAAGGCGCAATGCTGTTCCCAACGCATTGCACAGCAGAAAGAGCCCAAGAGTTTATCATCCGGACTGCAGCGGACCAGGACACTTCGCAAGTGAGGATCATCGACCTGGTGCCAGCGGCTGAGAAGGCACGCGCCGAGGAATTGAACGCCATCTCGCCGCGGGTATCCGCTGTACTCTATCCGCTTGATCTGTTCAAGGTTGCAAAGCAGTTCTGGCAGCACTCGGGAGATGGTGTGTCAAGTAGACGAGCAGAGTATTGCCATCACCTGTTCGACAACGGTGTTCTGGTTGACGCTGCAAGTCTGAACCAACAACCAGCTCGCCCGTGCAAAGGACCTCGACGATACCAGAACAAAAAAGCCTCGGTCGACCTCGATGCTCCCGCGACCCAGCAAGATGCCGAGACACTGACGCAGTTCGTCGAGCAACGATTCGGCCGCAATCTCGATCTCTCAATGACCAAGAACGCCAAACTTGCTGTCCGTCGCCGCATCGCCGGTTCCCTTACCGCAGATGTCGCACTTTCTGAAGCGCTTGCTTTGGATGATGATTCCGAGCGCACGCGCCGTGTGGCCGACTTCTCCGCAGATGATGTTTACCTGTATCCGACTGGCATGAGCTCCATCTTCAATACTCACAGGAACTTGCGTGTCGCCAAGGGGGAGCACAAATCCATCGTGTTCGGCTTCCCATACATTGACACACTCAAGATCACAGAGAAGTTCGGACCAGGATCGCTGTTCTACGGCTACGGCTCAAGCGAAGAGTTGGACGATCTGGAGAAGCGGTTAGAAAGCGGCGAGAAATACGTAGCGCTGTTCACGGAGTTCCCTGGCAACCCGCTGCTCAGGAGCCCTGATCTGCAGCGCATACGCAAATTGGCTGACAAGTACGATTTCTGCGTCGTGGTCGATGAGTCCATCGGCAACTTTATCAACGTCAACGTGCTGCCATACGCAGATGTTGTGGTCAGCAGTCTTACCAAGGTGTTCAGCGGCGACAGCAACGTTATGGGCGGTGGCCTTGTGCTGAACCCGAAAGCGCAGAACTACGCAATCCTCAAGAAGCAGTGGTCAGAAGACTACGAAGACAACCACTGGGCCGAAGACTCAATTTTCCTCGAGCGCAACAGCCGTGACTTTGTGTCGAGAATCGAGCGTATTAATTCGAATGCGGAGGCTATTTGCGAAGTGCTGAGTGCGGATCCCCGAGTCAAGCAGGTCAACTATCCCAAGACAAGTCCTACACGGTCCAACTATGAGCAATGCCGGAACCCTAAAGGTGGCTATGGTGGACTACTGTCAGCGACGTTCCATTCCAGAGCTGATGCCATTGCGTTTTTCGATAACTTGGACACGGTCAAGGGACCAAGTTTGGGCACGAACTTCACGCTGAGCAGTCCGTACGTGATTCTGGCGCATTATGGCGAGTTGGAATGGGTAAGTCATTGCGCTGAATCAGGACCGACGTGGACTACGCTGACACTGAACAGGCTGCGAACTGGGGCGTCGAAGCCGATCTAATTCGGTTTAGTGTTGGACTGGAGGATACGAGTAAGCTGATTGACACGTTCACGAGGGCGCTGGACGCTGTGGGCAGGCCATCGCAGTAATGACCCTCGTAGAGATGATCAATAATGCAAGAACACGTTTGTTTGATTGCCTTGGGACGGTGACCAGTCAGCAACACGGACAGCTGACAGAAATGATGGTGCCGTCATCCGCTCGGAGTCCAGGGGTTCAATAAAAAGGCCATTTGTGGTGGAGATGTTGGACCGCAAATAGATCCATTCTCCTGACAAGCTTGACTGCGTTCATGCGAGTCAACTTGAAGCTGCAAAGGTTCAATTTGAAGACCGCGGTATAAAGTTTATTGATGAGCAATCTTGGTCGATTCTTTGGTATATTCGTATTCTGATGACTTGGGTGCAGTATCACCACGACCAATGGAGATTTTTCCAATTCCTGTGCGGAGTCACGCCCGCCACCTGCGATCGTATGACTGAAGTAAGGCCAGGAGGTGAAATTAGCATGTTTGTCAGTTCCTAATTGGCACTGTGCCAAGATGGCCCCTTGGGGAAATGAGGTGTTCCGAGGCGCCAGCCGAGTTTTCATATTGTGGCTTGTGATAATTCTATGCGAGGCGCATCATCACCTTGAACTGTGTAGATTGTCGATTCGCTTGCGCATGATGAGGTTGTGATGTAGTGAGGGTGTAGGGATGGCGACGTCGGCTCGACGAACTGCGTTCATCTTGGTTTGATGTTCGTACGGCGTGTGTGGGTGATATGGTACTGGAACATTGGATGAGAGATTGGATCAGACCACCATGATAGCTCGATTTAGTAGCAATTCAGGATGACCTGGACGTGTGTCGTCAGAATTACTGCTCCGAGGTTGGCGTGGTCTCTTTCAACTTCAGGTGCGCGGTGTGGTTTGCTACGCGTGTGCCAGTGAAGAGCGGCTTAAACTCTATTGTGACAGACGTTCATGCATACCAGGCGGACGGGAGGACGGTAGCCCAAGCTCCCCCGCCTTTCGCGATGACATGTCATTAGAGGCGTCGGACTGGGATGTGCTATGTAGGAAGCTGCGAGGTTGTGCCTTGCTAAAAGCCTTATCGTTGTGGCAACATTGTGCGAAATGGGAGAGGCGCTAGGAGCTTCGGGTCTGTGTGTAAGTTTGAATTTGACAGAGGGAGACTTGCCGTTTACCGAAGACCAAATCGCATTGTGATTGGATTGGGACAAAGCTTCGGATGCTGTGGAGAAGCTCATCTTGAGCCAATGCTCCCGCTTGGTGCTCCCTGTGACAACGGCCCGTTTGCGGCTGCCTGCTTGACATTTCGGTCATGACAGGCACCACCCTTGTTCGCATCAGCTCCCCTGATCCCTACCGGGCCATCTGCCATCTTGCGTGTGTTGAACGTTTCCCGCCATAGAGTATACGAGCCATCAGGCCTCCCGTTCAGGCCTCGATGCCCAGATCAGTTGTTCATTGAATCATCTCCGCAACATTGGTGGGGGCACCTTCCGATGATGCTGCGCCTCTGTCGTTACTGGAGACCAGAGCACGCTATCATGACAGAGACACGGACGGAGACTGGCGACAATTTCGCGGGTCTCGGATCGTGACTTTTCTCCGATGGTGGAGACTCGAGGTTGGCCTCGTCCGGCATGGGGTTGGCGCGAGTAGCTCTCATGGTGTGATAGGTATTGTGGCTAAGGCGCTGAAAGCCTCTGCAGACCGGATTTTCGCAGAGTGGCAGACAATCGGACATTCTTGTGGTCTTATTGTGGACTCGCTGCGATCTTGGGTAACGATGACTACGGCCGTTGCCGGTCGGATGGTAAGTTTCGCGAGCTCTTCCGCACATCTTCCGTCGCGCTCGCGGCTGTGTAGCCAATCATCAAATGCCCGTCTGGGCCATGTGTGACCAGCTGCGACGCACTGCACGTCGAGACGAGGACGCTGCGGACTGCTGTTCCTGCCCAGACGGACGTGGAGGAGAGAAGCAACGATCGCTGCTGGCTCAGGCTGCTCAGTCGAGCAGTTGAGTCAGTCGAGGAGATACGAGTGGCAATCGCAACTCGGCGCACAACGACTGTCGCTGGTCGTGTAACGTTCTCGACGGGTCCTCCCAGCAGCGAGCGTAAAACCGCACCTCGAACCTCAGCAGTCTCCACAGCGACGTCGAGAGGTCGAGCACCCTTGGAGGGGCAACGGAGATTAGCCGTGTTGGCAGCCCCTCCCTGCTCATGCATCCTGGATCACAATCACCTCACGCATCTGACTGACGACACTTCTGCTGCACTCACCAGCCACTTCAGTTCGATGCGTTTTCCAGAAGCTGCCGCGCGGCGCTCGCGGCCCTGCCCG
This sequence comes from Boeremia lycopersici, assembly GCA_022609225.1. Classification (NCBI taxonomy): domain Eukaryota; kingdom Fungi; phylum Ascomycota; class Dothideomycetes; order Pleosporales; family Didymellaceae; genus Boeremia; species Boeremia lycopersici. The sequence goes on from JAGKPY010000073.1 coordinate 9,698, forward strand.
CTGAGAGCAATGCTTCCGGCCCGTCTCAGGCACTTAGCACGTGCTCCACGGAGCACATTGTCGCGAGATGTGCTGGTGGATTGACCGAGGAGCTGGGCGCAGGGCATAGCACAACACGCCATTTTCCTTGCATCTGTAATGCACTGAGACTCACAGCGGCCCCGGGGCTCAGATGCCAACGTTCCGCGACGAGGCTTTTACAGATGGAGATTGGGAGGGCACGCGCCACGCCTCTTCCTAGTCCTCACCTCCACTTCACTGGCCCCATGCCCTCTTTCGTCGTGTACTATCCAGGATTAACGCTTCGATGCTTGACAGGTCCGTTCGTCACGCCAAGCCGAAGCCGGCATAGCCTTTCACCCATGCGCGGCAGCCTTTTGCCGCCACCAACGCTTGCATGGAAAACATGCGCCTGCCAGGACTATCAACGGCCACCTTTGCGGCTTGCCAGCGCCGTAGCCGGGGCAATCTTAGTCGCCGACCGGCACCTCTACTTATAGTTTTCCTCACTATGGCGCGGTAACATCCGCTGGTGCATTGAGCTGACAATGTGTGCTTTACACCGACACGACCGGCATCGTCGTCAACGACAAGCGCCCGTGCTGCTTCCCTGAATCCAGGGTATAAGCGGTCCAGGCACCCAGGCATGCCACAACTGCTAGGGAAACGGTCGGGGTGCTTGGCCATGCTCACGCTGGGATATGAATCCTGCGAGGCTCCGACCAGTCCCCAGCCGCAGAGCCGGGAAAAGCGCAATTCTGTGAACTGCTACTGTTTGGAGCTCAGAAGCTCCGTGCCCGTAAATATTGGCATTCCCCATGTAGGGGTACTGTCCACTTTCAGCTATCAGATACACGGACATAAGTCTGCCTCACAATTCTCACGCATCTGTACGAACACCTCGAGGCCACCTGCGCGGGAGAACAACGTACGTTAGCCCCACTACTTCCATTACATGTCGCTATCGACTCGGTGATGACCAACCCGTCGCTCAGCCTCAACAACTCCAGTCTTCATATTCTCACAGGCGTCCAGGAACTGCAGCGAACAAATCCTATCCTACCATTCTCCGGATATTCTAGATCAAGGGGTCACCGTCCGCACTGTGCCACACTTCTGCCCAGGCCCCACCAAAGTTTTGTGGGCTATCAAGACTTAGGAACCATCAGCCTCCCCCGTCAGGGCACAGTCCATAGGCCCTCGAGATTCTTAAGCGGAGAAGCAATCCACAGCCAACTGATCGCCAGGATTCTCAATCCTGCAAATTGCCATCCCGATATTCAACGGCTTGACGGATACGAACCGCACCCGGAACTTGAAGCACGGCTTTTTTGCATCGCCTCTAAACTACAAGAACGCCTCTACTGCGAACTTTTAGCTCACTGCTCCACGGCGCATCTCGATCTCTTACTCATTACGGAGTGTACCTGAGAACTTAACCTGTCTTACACCGCTATCTAAAAACATCACAGGCCGCGAGGTATGAGGTAAGCGTCTGCGCTCCAGGTACACAGATGCATCGTCTTACAGCAACAGCACACTAGGATATACAATGCCGCATTCTCAGTACGGTATGCACCACTACGGGTCTCCCCAGTCGACCTACTCACCGGGCTACCCTCCGGTGAGCCAGCATGCCTACTCGGACTCTCGATCAACGACAGCTGGGGCTTATGCGTCGTCATATGCGTCAAGTCCAGGTCTACACCACGAGCAACAACCAAGACGACAAGACGAACACCCTGTCCTGCCACCATACCAACCCCAACATTCGTCTTATGCGCGGAGCGCCTATGTTCAGCACCAATCTCTGGATTCTGTGCGCCCAAGCTCAAGTCCCGGAGGTTATTCATACCCTGCGCCTCACAGTAACCTCCCTAGTCAGAATGTGGACAGCAATCCTTCAGCCTACCCACCGTGAGAAGACCTTACTTCACCCCTAGTTGACAAATACTGACGCGTGTAACAGACCAGCTTTATACCCACCAACCACGTACGGAATGAGCGACTACCGTGTATCCCTGCCAACTATGTACCCACCATCGTCGACCACGCCCGCTGCGTACCCTACTTATGAATCACCACACGGCATTCCACCGCCTCCAGCTAGTAATGTGCCTGCGCTTTCGTCCTCTCCCAGCACGCAGAACAACGCTGTAATGCCACGAGTACTGAACTCGCGGCCCAAGCCTCAATGCTTCGAGCACGGATGTAATGGGCGGCAGTTCTCAACCTTCAGCAACCTTCTACGACATCAGCGCGAGAAGTCGGGAACTGCGACCAAAAGTTCTTGTCCGAGATGCCATGCCGAGTTCACACGCACCACTGCCATGAAAGGCCACATGCAGCACGATAAGTGCAAAGCCCGCAGACCATCGGAGGCGTCCAGCATCTCGCGATCATGAGCACGGTTTCGCAGAAGGAGCGGTGAATCCAAGTGCCCTCTATTCCTCAGACATGGAGTATTGAATAGCGGCCTTTAGCACGCGACAGGAATCCAGGGATGTGGAAAGCTGTGCACGATTTCTATATTGGCACCACTCGAAAGGTCTCAGGGACTATCGTGGCGCTTGAGCCTGGTTGCTCCTTTTACAAGCGGACGTGTAGATACGTTGTCCGGAAGGCGACTTTCTCTTTCGGTTATCAGCATAGCATGGCGTTACAGCTGGACACGGTCGTTTATTGTTCAGAGAATTGTTTATCGCCTCGACCAAGGCTGTTCCAATGGTCGCACAGAGTTTGGAGTCATTTACAGCATTCGACTTATACCAAAGCACGTTCTTCAGCAGAGATTCAACCAATCTCCGGTGGGATAATACCCTGGGCAGAGCAGGCCCTTGTTAGCAAATCATCAATGTAGTTCTCATCAGCAAGGTGAGTTGAATGTACAGCGGCGATCAGTTCCCACATTGGTCTGCGTCGGCTACGTTTGTTAAACTTGAAAAGGTTCGAAACTGTTTCATAGGGTGGAAGGGTCTTGTCAGTCGTCATTCAGCGTTCTGTCTGACAAAGTTTACATCATAATCAACCCATGTTCCAAGGCACAACCGTCACCCGCTGCTCTTCGCCAGATGCGGCGTTGGTTTGCACGTTCCACGAGATTGACATGGACGGTTCACCAGGCTGGCGTCACACGGTCCGACCTGGCTAGCGGGCGGTCCGCCAGGAGCTACTCTGCGTTGTGTGTTGGGTGCAGGCAGGTGGCTACAGTGCAGGCTCGGGAGTCAGCGCGCTGCCGACCCTACAGCAAGATTGACAGCTGGGCAGTCCACGTTACCGGGAATTGGGAGCGCTATCGGTCCCCTGTCATCACCGGGCAGCGGAACAATAGGCTAATGCGCGTGCGATGGACGCCTTGCCTGGATGGAACCTGCCGTTCAGGGACAAGGGCTATCAGTTGGTGAAGGGAAGGTCGAGCACTTGTAGATTGGCGCACGTGTGGGGTGGCAGAACGTGGTTTCGTCGGCTTTGACCGCAAGCGACTGATGGCTTACTGCTTCTGGAAGGTCTTGTCGAAGGAGGGTGTATTTTGGGATGTCGCGAAAGCGTTCAACCGTGCGCCAAGACGTGCTTTGCTGCTCTACACACACTACAAGGCCCACTTGACGATGACCGACGCACTGTGGGCTCCGTTCGTCTGCGGTTGAGCGCATTCGGCAGCGTTTCCGTGCGACGGTATCAGGCGACGGAAAATCTCAGGACCACCGTATGGGCCATGACGCAGGCGCTGCCTAGCACTGTGTCTCGAACGGCGGGCCCTGCATGCAACTATTGTCCGACCCACGGTGCTGGCATCTCCTGGCAGCAGCTTGAAGGCATTGTAGTTGCACGCCGCGCCAGAGTCATGGGGCAACGTGGGAGTCAGCCACAGCTTGCTTGCATCGGGCAGCCGGCAACGGGCGAGCAGCGACGGCCTTCTTCCTTCCCGTCGCTGGAGCGCACAGCAAGAGGCTTGCGTCTTGAAGGGCTTGTGGATCGGGGGTTGGCGCGACTGCATGGATCATAACCGCGCCTCAGCGGGGTGCGGTTGCGGGAAGGATGGACTGTCTCTTGATGTGAACGACTCCACCGCCAGCGAGTGGACCAGTGGTGTGTCCTTTTCCGTGGCAATGTCGCGAGAAAGGATGCAGTCTCGGCGGGTGACGAACCGAGCTGGCTGCAATCACATGACAAAGCGCGCCTTCACGTGGAAGACCAGCAGCACTCGCTGCGAAGTGGCCGCCCACTGTACAGCACCGACGTGTGCGGCACGAATATTGGATTCCGAGGCTGGCTTCACGACCCGGGTTTCCTGCCACAGGCAATCTCGCTACGGGCGGCAGCACGTCCAGCACGCAGGCCAGCAATGCCCCAAAGCGCACTGGGTCGTACGTTGCGGCCATGCACGACGTAAGGGACCCCGCGAACGCGCGCGTCGGCCGCCGCGGCACGACTCAGCTCGCACTCGCCGCACAGCGAATCGCGCCCCTCGCAGCGCCCTCGGCAGCCCCCTCGCCCAGCTAGCCCGCCGCCCAAACCCCCACCCGCGCCGCCCGGCTAACCCTTCGCGGCCTGCCAGCACGCCTCGGGAGCGGACCCCCTCTCCCCGAGTCCAGCAGCGCGCATGCGGTCGCCGCGAGCACCTCTGCAAGCGCGCTGAGGGATGCGGAAAGGAGTGCTGCACATCACGCAGCGCGATCCCATCGTGGCACTGGCACTGGCACTGGCACTGGCACTGGCACGTCAGGACTCTGGCAACGCGCCGGCGCCGCGCCGCGCAACGTGACGCAAAGCAAGTGACGCAACTGCTCCCGCGGCCAACAGGCGCGCAGCCGCCCGAGCCCCGTCCCAACTCGGTCTCGCTGCCACACGGCCGCGGGCCTGTCCTGGCGCAATACTGCGAGCTCTGAGCACGGGGCCCACGAGCGAGCTCGAACATGTGCCCGCGCCACACGCTCTGCGTGGCATCAATGGCCGGGCGCACGCACGGCTGCCAACACGCACCGGCTAATGAGCGCACGCCCGCCCGCGCACGCGCACGCCCGTTGTACATATTGTACATGTGCAACACGTTGTGTGCAGCTCGTGCGCAAGCAACACCGTGCAAGACGCGGTGGCGGCGAGGCTCATGCGCGTCACGACGGCTGCGTGCGGTGCGGCGGCAGGGCTGGAGGGGGCCGGCGCGCCGGGGGTGTGTGCCGCGGCAGGAGGCTGCTGGCGGTGGTGGGCGTGGGGCGTGGGATTCGGGGCCTGAGGGCGGATCGATAGTTCCGTGGGAGGGGAGGCTCAGGGGAGCGCGCACGCACTGCAGGGTGCGGATGGGATTGGGGGCGGAGCGAAATACTGTGTCGCTCCTTTGAGTGGCTGCTGCTTTGGGCGGCGGGGACCGCATTCACAGACTCGCGTCGGGGGGTCGGCGAGTGCATGGAGCTCTGTTCATCTACCTGTGCTATCTACTGCTCGACGGCGTAGCCCACGAACCCCTCGAGACCCGTGACGCCTTTCGCTCCCCTCTCGGTTCCCCCAGCTGGAGCCCCTCCCGGCATGACCAGCACCTTCGCTCCCTGCTCAATGAACTCCCTGGACGCAATGAACTGAAACGTGACCGTGACGGCCGCCGGCGCAGCCTCGCCACGCACATGGTCCGCCTCGTCGTCGAAGCCAAAGCCAAACGCGTCGTCGTCGTCGTCGTCGTCGTAGTCGTCGTCGTCGTCGTCATCCCCTCCGTCGCCGCTCACCAGCCCTGGCCGTGTCTCAGGCGCGACGGAGATGACCTTGGACGAGGCGCGCACGCTGGCGACATAGACGACGACCGCGCTGCCGACCGCCACTGCGGCCGCCGCACGCGCCTGCGCGCCCTCGAAGCGCACCGTGAGGAGCCTCGACGCGAGGGGCTGTCGGTTCGCCAGGACCATGCCTTTCCTGATGCGGTTGATCGAGGGGCTGGTGATGGGCACCTGCGCGTCGGCGGGCTCGACGGCTACGGTGCCCAGCTGGCCCGCGTACAGCGCTCGGACGGGCAGCCGCAGATTGCGCAGTGACGTGATGCGGACGCGGCGCCACTCGACGTGGCGGTCGCGCGACGTTGCGGTGCGCTTGTGCAGCGCGCCGGGGTACGAGCGCGACGTAGTCAGGGGAGAGCTGCGGGGCGGTCTGCCGCTTCCGCTGTCGCTGTCGTCGGAGCTGGTGTCGATCGGATACGGGCCGAGTAGCAGCTCTTCGCCGACCGTCAGTCGTCCGTGGCGCAGATAACCTCCGATAATGGCGGACCGGTCTGGTGATGTGTTGGCGCGGACGCTGTAGACGTCTTCGATATAGAACAGGTGCGACGGAGACTGATCTGGGAGCGGTGGTTCGACAGGGATGGGCAGTTGTCGCAGGAAAGCGTGGAGTTTGGTGATCCCAGTGCCTTTCACTGCGCTCGTCAAGACTATTGGCACAATCGCGAGCGGCGACGAGGCTAGTTGCTTCGCCGTACTTTCGGCTTCTCGGACATCGGCTGCAGAAATCTGCTGCATGTCAATATCCAGCGTGCATGTTGCCTGGTCAGAAATGATGCATGGTTTGCGGCCAGCTTCTTTGAGAGCTGATAGTAGTTTTGATAGCGTCTGACGCAGACCAGCCTTGGTAGCGAGATCGTATTTGGTGATGACGATGACAAGAGGCAACTCGAGATCCAAGCAAAGCTCGAGATGAGCCTGTGACAAGTCGAGGTCCGCAGCGGCGGGACCCAGTATGTCTTGCGAGCTGGGTGAGGCCCCGATCTTGCCTGAAGATTCGTCAGTGTTGTCCGCTGGAACGCACACGAGTGTCCAATGCGGTTGCCTGTGAACATGTTAGCCATGCAATGAATTGGACGCCATTGAGGTCTTACGATACTCACCAGCCAACAATCCCTCGAACCGTCGTCCGCCGAAACCGCGGATGCCCCGCAGAATCCGAAAGCACAACCAGACGACCCTCCTGCGCAGCCTCAACAGCAGCGTGTATATCAACCCAAGCATCAACATCGCCAGACCCATAGCTGATGACCTGAGTCGAGACCTCACCACCCGGCTCAACAACATCACGATAACCAATGAGCTCTTGCGTGACGGAACTGGTCATCCCCGAGGCGATCTCGTGTCTGTGCTTCAAAAGACTCAGGCGGCTCTTGCCACGCCCGTTGTCGAGCGTTGCTGTGGATAGAGTGCCGAGTAGGCTGGACTTTCCCGACATAGTGGCGCCAATAAGAGAGACTCGCAGCTGCTCGACACCAGATTGGGCCTCGTTCAGTGCCATCGCTGGTACCGCAGTGTTGGTAGAGGCGTTTGTCGGGACATGCTTCGCATCCTTCTGGGCTTCCTTCGAGTTGTCCACCAGGTGTTGGTCTGGGCTGACCAAAGCCTCAGCAGCTAGCAGCTTCGAAGTGCGCACTTTCCGCTCTTTAGTGCTATAGTCAACCCACTCGCACTCGCCGACACAAAGCATTCGCTGGACCTCGATTCGGCAGCCAAGACTCGCCGCCATGGCGCGCAGGTTGTTCAGACTCTCTTCCATCTCGTCTTCTGCCAGACCGACGATTGAACCGTCGTCTGCGACGCCGATCTCGTACAGCGCACCCTTGCTCTCCTCCAAGCCGGGTAGCAGCCGCTGCGGCATTTCAGGCGTGGTGAGCTTGGCATCGTCTGGAAGGTGCGGAAGGAGTGGGGCTGTCGATGAGGAGATGTGGTAGGGGCACGACTGCTGCAGACGCCACAGGAGCTGGGTTGTCAATTGCTCCAAACGGTGCTGCCTCGATTGGATGGATGTCAATGGAGGCGGGGTGTTGCCCAGAGATCCCGACTCGGACACGGCACGGTTCACGGCAATTGAGCTCGTTCCATCGCCGCGACGGAGCGAGCCGGAAGCGCGCAGCCCAGTACTGAAGCGAGTGAACGATCTGCGTCGTTTCAAGAGCAGATGGAGCTTGTACTCGGTGGGGCCCTCTTGCGGCTCAGCCTCCAGGCGCGTGACAGTCGTGTTGTTGATGATGGGGATCTGGGTGCTTGCGAGTGCGCTCTGCGCTATGTCGAGGCCCAGTCTGGATGAGGTTCGCTTGCCCACTGGCGGAAGAGCAGGAGAGCTGGCTCCGGTCCCAATTGGGGGGGTAGCCCATGGCGAGGACACACGTGGCGGATCCGGGTCGAAGGTGAATATGGAGGCCATTGTTTAAGTTCTGTTCAAGTTCGCAGTCTAGTTGGTGCGAATCGTCGATAATAGTGTTGATTGTACGGTCATGTAGTGTCGCTCTCACGTGTCACGTCAAGCCCGTAAAGATCTGGAATTCGTGTGGGAGTAGTGCGTCCGGAAAAGTTTTGTCAATAATGGTAGCATCTTGATGAATTATGCGCAAACGCTGAGGACTTCGCAGATGGAAGTGGTTAACAACTCAATGGCGAGTTGTGACTGGCTGCCTCTCGGCAATCACTAGCTGGTGAAAGGCATTGCTCGTGTCACAGATTGTTCAGCGGTGTATTTCGATGGTCGTTGTCAATGAGTGAAGATAGTGTGGTGATGTAGAAGTGGAGGTTGATGAAGTGGCGGCAACGGGCAGACCCGCTCTTGGCACCTACCCCGGAGTCATGCGTGGAGTCACCTCACCACGTCTGATACGAAGACACCGCCCTTTGGCGCTCGAGACTGTCAGCTTGCCTGGTATCGACACCGGCGGAAAACGACTGAGGTGTGAATTGTAAGACATGCGTCATCGATATTGAAAGGGCGCCAGCGCATTACAGGTCATTCGCAGGCCACCCTGAGAATGCAGTATGCAATCCAGTATGCGACCTTGAGGCGCGAGTGAACCATTCGCGGACTCAGACTCGCCCAGATATTGCCATGAACACGACGGTAGGATGCCCGCAGAGGAGTGATGACAGCGCACTGGATTTCTCCAGGAGAAGCGCTGCATTGCAGGTGTACGTCTTGGACGTAGCCCTAGTCTATACACGGATGTACACATGGATGTACTCATGGATGTACACGTAGATATACACATGGATATACACATTCTCTCGCAAACTCTCACCTCACACTCTCCCTGATCCCCCACTTCCCCACCTCCCTCATCGCCGCCTGGTCCCCCAGCGCCAACCGCTCGTCCCCCAACACGCCCGCCAGACACTGCCAGCCATCACGGCCGCCGCCCCAGCGCAACAACTCATTCTTGTACAGCTCGCCATTGCGGCGATCCAGACTACCGCCCGGCCCGTCCTTTTGAAACACGTCTGCCCAGATCTTGGCCGCGATGGCGCGGTCAAACAGGTACGAGTAGTATGTCGCGCCGTAGCCGAACAGGTGGCCGAAGAAGCCCTGCCAGGCGGTGCCGGCGGGCTCGGGGACGGCGGCGCGGGCGTTGTAGATGTCGTGGTAGACGGCGGTGGAGTTGAAGGCGGGCTGGGCGGGCAGCGCGGAGTGGTAGGCTTGGTCGAGCATACACAGCAGGATCTGCGACTCGAGCTCGGTGTACTGGTTGCGGTTGTCGATGGCGAGGCGGTGCTCGAGCGCGGCCATCGGCAGCGGCGCGTCCGTGTCCCAGTGGCGCGCGTACAGGCCGAGGACGGAGGGGCAAAAGGCGAAGTGCTCCATCAGGACCGAGGGGAGCTCGGCGATGTCGGTGGCGCAGCGGGTGCCGGAGACGTTTTGGAGCGCGGTGCGGCCGAGGATCGAGTGCAGGGCGTGGCCCATTTCGTGGAAGAGGGTGCGCACGTCGTGGATGTTGAGGCATGCTGGGCGGCCGGCGGTGATGGGCTTGTGGAAGTCACAGATCAGGGCTATGGTGGGCAGCTGGAAGTAGCTGTCGCGCTCTGCGTTGTAGGCTACAGACATGCCGTCGGTGGCTGCTTCGATGGGCGAGTCAAAGCGGTGTCCCATGTGCGACATCTCGGCAATCTCAGAGTTCAAGATCTCGCGGCTGCAACGCAGTGTGAAGTGTGCTGGGTTCGGTGTCTTGCCGGGCCGCGAGAAGAGATCGCAGTACAGGACGGCGATGTGGCCTTCTGTGTCGGAGATGACGTCCAGCCGGCGCACGCCGTCGTCCCACACCTCGCCGGGCTGTGTCTCTCGCGGGACGAAGCGGACGCCGTAGACACGGTCAAACAGGCGCGAAATGCCCTGCAGGACGGTGCCGACGGAAAAGTACGAGGAGAGAGTGTCGGGCGTGCGCTGGCGGTAGGCGCCCTCCATGTTCGCGAGCGCCTTCTGGGTGTAATAGAACTTGTCCCAGGCGTTGATGCGGTCGGGGAAGTTGCCCTGATGTGCGTCGCTCTGCTTCAGCGCGACCAGCTCGTCGAGATCAGCCATGACTGCAGGCCGGTTGTCCTGGTACAGGGCGTCCAGGAACTGATTGACGGCCTCGGGCGTCTTGGCCATCTTGTTCTCCAAGGTCATGTGTGCGAAGCTCTCATAGCCAGAGACGTTTGCCAGCTCGGCGCGCAGCTTCAGCATCTTCTCCAGACGCGCGATGCTGGAGCTGCTGGCAGTGCGCACGGCCGAGTAGACGTCTCGGCGCACATCAGGATCCTCGACGAAGCGCAGGGCCATCTGCGACTCGTGATGCATGGTCGATATGGTCGTCTCGCCCCAGCGCGTCAGCTGGCGGGCCAGGTTCGGATCCAGACCCTTGACGCGCTGCGACTTGAACTTGAGCTTCAGCGTCTCGGGGGCCATGCCCTCGACGAACTGCGAGCCGACCTCGGCGATGTCGCCGCTCATATCGACCAGGCGCTGGCGCGTGGCGCGGTCCAGGCCAATGCCGAAGCGGGCAAAGTCGTCCATCAGAATGCGGGCGACGATGCGCTCCTCCTCGGACCAGGCGGCATAGACGTCGGGCATCTCCGAGGCGGTCTTGAGCTGGTCGTACAGCACGGGGGTGGTGTTGAGCTCGTTCATGTACTGGAAGACGGTCTGGTAGGCCTTGACGGCCATGATCTGGAAGCGGCGGTCCGGGTGGGTGCCGCGCACAAAGTCGGCCAGGTCGATGACGCGGCACAGCAGGTCGCTCAGCTTGTCGAGCTCGCGCACGAGCAGGCGGTAGTCGGCGGGCGAGGCGGCGGCGGCGACCTTTTGCACGACGGCATTGCAGCGCTGGATGGTGATGGTGACGAAGTCGAGGAAGCCGTCCGGGTGGGTCAGGTACTTGTTGCCGATGATGCCGGCGGGCGGCTGGCGCGCAGACGGGCGGCGGAAGGCGTCCCAGAAGGCGGCGTTGTCGAAGACGCTGCGCAGGGCGTCGTCGTCGGCCTTTGTGCTGGCGGACAGGCCGGCGAGGGCGGGTCGCGTGTCACGGGCGCGGTCACGGGCGCGGTCACGGGCGCGGTCACGGGCGCGGTCACGGGCGGCGACGGTGCTGTTGAAGCGGCGCGGGCATTGCGTGCAGACCCAGGGCGCCGAGCGGGGACGCGCCAGGCGCTGCAGCATGGTCTGGTGAGGGTGCAGAGCGGCGGAGACAGTGGTAGTATGGCAAGGGTAAGGATTCAGGGTGGATTCACGACCTCGCGGCACCCAGCTGTCCACGAAACGTGACTTGTAGAGGGATGCAAAGTATTTCAGCTCTACCCCTAGCACGTTACTGTGTGGCCTTGCATGCTTCACTGTCACTTGCGGAGAAGTGCGGTTGGAAGAAGATGATAGCATCCACATGGAGTACCGACCCCTGCCATACTGAACACAGCGCACGGGCCTTGGACAACGCTGAGCTCTCTCCGCCGAGCCGCACTGCGACGACACCCGCCCATCCACTGCCCGCCCCCGCCCAACATGGCCTTCAGACCGCTGCTACGGCAGGTGAGTGCGCGCCCAGTCCGCCCAGCCGCCTGCTGACGAGACCCCAGCGCGCCGTCCCCATGGCTGCCGCCCTCGCCGCGGCCGCAGTCTTCGCATCGACGCCGAGGAGCCTCGACGCCGAGGAGCAACCCGCTGCCATTGTACGCTGAGCCGCCCGCAGCACGCCCTCTGCCCCCGCTGCACCGCGCCTCCGCCGCCCGCTGACCGCCGCAGGACCGCAAGCCCATCTACGACGACCTCCCCATCGACACCACCGCGCCCACCGCGCCCACCGCGCCCGCCCTGACACAGCCCGCCCAGGCCCTCACCCCCGAAGCCGCCTACCGCCCGACGCCCACCGACCGCCTGGCCGCGCAAATCGGCGGCGCGCGCCTGGCCCTGTACCGCCAGGCCGTGCGCGGCGAGGCGGCCGTCGACCGCGCGCTGACCGAGACGCTGCGCCTGGAGCACTCGTTCACGAGCACCGTGCGGTCGCTTGCCCCGCCGCGCGAGTCTGGCGAGCGCATTTTCCCGGGCGCCCTGTACGTGCTGGTGGCCGCCATGGCCGGCAGCATTGTGACGCGCAACCGCAACGTGCTGCTGCGCGCGAGCGTGCCGGCCGCCGTGGGCATCACGGCTGCCTATGCCGTGCTGCCCATCACTATGAGCAATGTGGGCGGCCTCGTGTGGTCGTACGAGGAAAAGTACCCGGCGCTTGCCGACGCCCATCTGCGCACCAAGGCCAACATCACGCACTTTATCGAGACGGGCAAGGCACATGCCGGTATGACGGTTGGCCGCGTGCAGGAGAAGGTGCACGATGTGCGTGACAGCATGGAGGGATGGGTCAAGAAGGGCAGGTGAGCGTTAGTTTAAAAGTTGGTGAGCATCTGTACATCAGTATGGCGATAGACGGCGAGTGCAATGAGATTCGTTCTTTCATCCAGTCTTCCACTATACACCACCCAGATCAATCCCTCGCCTCACTCCACCCAGTCTTAACACTCCAGTACTTCAGCGTCTCAACACTCCAACATCTCAGCACTTCAGCACTTCAACTTCTCACACTTTAACTTCTCACACTTCAACTTCTCACACTTTAACTTCTCACACTTCAACTTCTCACACTTCAACTTCTCACACTTCAACTTCTCACACTTCAACTTCTCACACTTCAACTTCTCAGCACTTCAACACCGCCGGCCCCGGAATCTTGTACGCCCCGTTCCCAGTCGGCTGCCCCTTGTTATTATAAATATTCACCAAAATCCCCGGATCCGTCGCCTTGTACGCGCCGGGAAACGACACCGTCGTCGCCGCCACCACCGAGCTGGTCCCCGACACCGAGACCTGCGCGCAGCCCCTGCCATGCATTAGCAACGCCCCCAACACCCTCACACGCCGCCCACCACGCCGTGCGACGACCACACACAACTCACATGTAGAACTGCGCCCCGCCCTGAGTCCCCGCAGAGTGCAGCGCGATAATCTCCGCCCGCACCAGGTACTCGCCCGCCGCGATGCACCGCGGCACCGTGAAATCTACCCACCCGCCGTTCGCTATCATCCGGTCCACGCCCCACTTGCCGCTGCCGTCGAGCCCGTCCTCGGCCACCTTGAACCACTTCAGGCCCGCGGGGGACGCCGTGGCCGCGCTGGGGACGGCCGCCCTGGAATATGTCAGCTGTATGCCCTCTATGTATGTGCGGATATGTGTGTGGGCATGTATGCAAGTGGCAGTGGCAGCTACGCACATGTAGAATATCGTCGGCCCCTTGTGGCTCGCGGCAATCGGATTGTCGACGTCGCCGGGGAACTCGGCGCCGCCGATGCCATGGCCCCAGAGTACGCCCAGCTTGTCGCCGCCCTTGACGGGGATCACCTTGGCGGACACGGGCTGCTTGAAGTTGGCGTTGCAGGCCAGTTCCGCCGCGTTGACGTTCTGCACGGGGTCGTTGGCCAGCGCCGTGCGGATGCCGACGGCCTCGCCGTTGTCGGCGCCGTTGACCCTGCGCGGTTAGCGGAGGAGAAGGAGGAGCCGGGAAGGGCGGTACCGGACGCGTTGAGCGATGGAGTGCGCGGAGGCTAGGAGGCCTGGGAGCAGCGCGGTGAGGGCGAGGGAGAGCTTCATGGTGGCGGCTGGCTGAGTCTCTGCGGGTGAGATGGGCTGGAGTGCTGGTGCTTGATGCACGTCTGGCGTGTCATCTTTATATCACTCGCAATGCCGACGGACGATGGTCTTCCGTAGTGGCGAGCGAGCATCTCGCTCCGCCGGTGAGGTGTGTCCTGGGCGCACTGTATTCCTGGCGAGTCGTGGCTGCTCCATGGCGTCTCGCATGCACCCCATCGCCCATATAGATTGCCGCACAACACCTGCAGTCGGCTAATCAAGGCTGCCAAATATGCAAGTATTGCCGTCTTATAACATGCTTGGTGATCTTGTTTCGGCATGGGCGTGGACGAATGCCATGTTGTCGCTTGCCGGCTGGCGGCACTTGGCTTTATCCGGGTATAGTGTTGACGGGCTCATTGAGGGTGCCGTCTCGCTGCCGGCACGCGGACCCGGAGTGCACAATATATTATGTTACGAATGCCCGAGTTGAAGCATATACTGTCAGCAGATGTGTCATATTGTTCCTTGCTCTTTCAGGCCACTATCAATCTCGAGATGATTATAGCATGATTTAGCTCAGACTTGATTTGTCTTCTTTCTATCAACTTTGCACATCGTCCAGTTCCCGTTTGAACCGTTCGTGCATGTTAATAACGCGTGAAGCGCAACAGTCTCGTCTACAGTAGTAAGTACTAGGTACCTACCTAGGTAATCAGTGTGGATCCTCAAATATTCTTCTAGCAGCACCTCTCTGTAAGTAACAGTGAAGCACGCAAGACCAGACAATAAAGTGCTAAGAGTAGAGATGAAATACTTTGTATACCGCTATAAGTTACTTTCTGTTAACAGCTGGCTGCCGCAAAGTCTTGGATCTACATGAATACTTACCCCTACCATACTGTACATGTAAGTGGCACGGCCCAGTCGACAAATACTTCGCCTCCTTTACCAATGTGATACTTGCGGCCATCCTGCGCTTTCTGGCACGACTTGGTCATATTGGTGGGCTTGTGGTACGCTACGTCGCTCACAACACGGTAGCTCAAAATTCCAACGCCGCCTGGTGCCGTGGTGGGGTTGGACCATGTCAACAAGTTTTGCTGGTAGAAACCCAACTGTTGAACTGACCACGAAATCAAGCGCGGACTGAGGATCACAATACGAGTCGTTCAGGAGGTAGCGCACCGTCGATCTCACAAACAGGCACTGGGCTGAGCTCGGCAAGGCACAAATGTAACGATCGGCGGCAGGAAGAAGAGCTTGCTGTGTCGGGAAGACCGGCTGATCGTCACTTCACATCAAGCGGCTCCACGTGTTTGACGAGCGAATATCGGAGAGAACGCTGCAAACCATCCAAGGCTTGTCCAGGCATCAAGCTGCAAAGCCACAGCTGACAAGGCACCTGCAGCGCATGAGCCTGCAAATGCTAACGAGCAGCATTGATGCTGGAAGACGCCATAGGCTAGGCGGAAGCAGCCGTCGCTGGCTAGCCGTGGTGGATGCATGATGACGATTCGCTCGGTGTTCTCGGCTGTGGTCACGATAGTCGCCAAGGTAGCTCAAAGAAAGTACGACTGGTTTGCATGACGTAGGCTGTTGGGTTGCGAAGCCGCAGGGCCCGCGAGAAAACCAGACAGCGTCGCTGCGTGTGGATTCGCACCCTGTTCTCTCGATATTTCGAAGCATCAACGAAGCCCAAGCGCATCTGCACGAACCGACTGATCTACAGCACCATCTCCATTGGGCGGTCCGTGAACGGCTGCGCCTCTAAATCCTCAAGGTTCATTTCCGAGGTAGCGCGTGCCCCGCGTCATCGACAGCCACAGTGCGCAAGCTACCACCACAGGCACCACCTCGCATATACCCAAGCCCCCGGACCCCTTTTTGATTCCCTGCTGAGACCGAAGAACGAAGCTGCGCGATTGATCTCCAACATCTTCTTTCAAATATTTCCTACATTCATTCGCCAATCACATTCCCAGACTGCCAGGATCACCCAGGGACCAGATGGCGGGCGTTCCCAGCATAGACGACCCCTCGCACCTGTCGAGGGGCTATGGCGACAACTCGCATCTGCAGGTCGGCGTGAACGACTTTGCGACAACACCAGAGCGCCGGGGCAGGTTTGAGGAGGAATTTGATGCGCGCACCAGGGGCTCCTCGGTCCTCGACGGCGATCTGCCACAGCGCTCGGCGTCCAGGGCCTCGTCGACGCTGAGAGAACCGACCCTGAATCAAGGATCCACGCCCTCGCGCAGTGGAACTCTCAAGAAGAAGGGATCGGTGAAGAGGGCTGCCAGCCTGAAGCGAAGCGGGAGCAGGAAGAGCATGCACGCTGGCAGCATCCGTGGCGTTACCATTGATGACCAGGAGCATGGCTACGACCGCGAAGACAGTGTCTTCTACACGCCTGTTCCCACCAAGGGCTCTCCAACCGAAATTTTGGCCGATCGGTTCCAGAGTACGTGACGAGCGCAAGCAGGCTGACATGGACTAACACTAGACAGCATGGCGCAAGTTTCTCAAAGACCTGATCGCCTACTTCCGAGAGGTCTCGTCTTCGTACGAGCACCGCGCCAAGTCGTTACTCAAGGTGTCCAATGTGATCAACAACACCAACGCGCCCGCCTCGCTGCTCAGCGACGGTGGCCTGAACGAAGCGACCCGCTTCCTCCGCGACTTCCACAAGCAGGCCATTGTTGATGCCAACAAGGCCAGGGACATCGAGGCAGATGTGATCAACCAGCTCAGCGGGCTTCGCGCAGATCTTGCGCAGAAGATCAAGGAGATCAAGTCTTTGTCTGGCGACTTCAAGAACAATGTCGAGAAGGAGAAGGAGAACACGAGGAAATGCGTGACGGCTCTTGAGGAGGCTCTTGCAGTAGTCGACTCCGACCCGTCTGCGATCGCCGGGAAGGGAGACCCGTACGTTGTGCGCTTGGGTGTGGAGCGTCAGGTTGAGCGCCAGATTGATGAGGAGAACTACCTCCACCGAGTGAGTCAAGTTCGAGTGCACACGGAAGCGCACACTAATTATGACAGGCCTACCTGAACCTCGAGAACTCTGGGCGCGAGCTCGAGTCCATCGTCGTCGGCGAGATCCAGAAAGCCTACAACGCCCTGGCTAGCATTCTCAAGCGCGACGCCGACGAGATGTACGCGACCGTAGAGAAGCTTCGCAGCGGTCCGATCGCCATGCCCAGAGATCAGGAATGGGGCCGGTTCGTCCGAACTGATTCCCACTTTGTGAACCCAGATATGCCGCTGCGCAGATTGGAAGACATCGAGTATCCTGGAAAGCACCACCCAGCTACTACAGAAGTCAGAGCTGGCATGCTTGAGAGGAAGAGCAAATACCTGAAGAGCTACACCCCTGGATGGTATTCCAATCTTCGCCCCCTCCCTGCGCATTGCTAACATCACCAGGTACGTTCTGTCGCCAACCCATATCCACGAGTTCAAGTCTGCCGATCGCATCTACACTCAGCCGCCTGTTATGTCCTTGTACCTGCCAGATCAGAAGCTTGGCTCGCGCTCTCAACCTGGTAGCTCATCTCATAAATTCGTGATTAAGGGTCGCCAGGCCGGATCCATGCACCGCGGACACACCTGGGTATTCCGCGCCGAGACATACGAGACAATGAACGCATGGTATGATGACATCCAGACCCTGACCGAGAAGAGTGGCGAAGAACGCAATGCTTTTGTGCGCCGACACGCCAGCGTCAGGAGTGCCAGCGCAGGCAGCGCGCGCTCTGCCAGCTCCGACGGCGGCCTAGAGGAAGACGAGGCAGATGCCGTTCCGTATTCTGCAAATCAGTCAATGGTCAGCCAGCCGAGGGAGCAACCACCGACTAGACCTTCTCCAGGTGGGCGATTTCCTTCGGATCTTGCGGTCAACCGTCATTTAAATGAACCTCTCTCACCATCTAGTGGCAGCTCGGACTTCGCACATGATATAACCACGGCTTCGGGAGGGCCTCTTCAGCACAACGTGTACCCAATGTACCCTGCCAACTCACACTCTCCGCAACCGGATGCGAACCCTCAGCAGTACCAGGAGCCCTCGTACATGAACTCACAACCTATTCGTCAACCGCAGTACCAAGATAGTATATACGCCGACCCGTACACTTCCAACTACGACAAGTCATCAAGCCAGCACCAACCGCCACGCGATCTATCCTACGTCGTCCCTTACGCGAACCAGGCTGCGGAGGGACCTCCCAGCGAACATCGCGGCAGCGACTACAGGGGTTGGATGGCTCCAGCTGCTGGCGGTGTGGCTGCAGGCGCGCTCGCAGGTGAGGCATACCGTCGCCACCAGGCTAAGGAGGAAGATGCAGCGTTGCGGTCTCAAGGCACAGAACAGCAGTACCAGTCACCTCAAGTTGATGAGCGGGGCGTGCCTATCGACGATCTTACAGGCGGCACGCAAGCCCATCCTGTCGATGACTTCACAGGCGGCACGCAAGCACAGGTGCACCCGGCCACCATCATCGCACATCAAGGTGAGCGTGGCTTGAACAGTGGCGTTCCTATGCCTACTGCGAACAACAATGCCCCGCCTTTTTTAGGTGAGGCTGAGGCAGCTCCCGCCGCTACCTCGGGCCAAGCTGTAAACGGCGGGGTGGTACCCGTGGAGCTTATCGAGACGGCCGAAAACCAAGCCTTTCCATTTCCTACGTCCGGTCGCACCGTCAACGGCGGCCCCGTGCCCGTCGAGTTGATTGAAACGGCCGAGAAGCAGGCGTTCCCCAGTGTGCACAGGACCAACACAGACATTAGTGTGTCTGACTTGCACGTGCCTGGCGAATTCCCGAAAGGGCCTGGGACGCCGGGAACCGCGAACGGGACGTTCCTGAGTTACACGGACCGTTTTTGAAGGTGCTTGTCTTGGTTCGTGATGGGTTATGTATCATGTACGCGATGTCAAATGAGCAGCAAGGCGCGAGGGGAAGTTTCAGGTTAACTGGGTTTGGGGGGAACGGGACGTATGGGTTATGTGTGCTGACGACCTTCTGCGATGCATTTTGGTTGTTTTTCGTCCTGTCTCCAGTTTTTTGATACCCGCGCACTAGGCGCGACAGCAACCATGCCGTACATAATACTCGTTTAATCAACTCTACATCAGCTCGGCTGCACTGTGGCGCTTCCTGCTGGCCAGTGATGTGTCGGCGGTAGGCCTCAAATGCCGCCAGCCACTGACACGGCGGCCCCTTCGTTCGGGATGCAGCCATGCAGGACGAGACACTCCCATAACCACGACCGCGGCGACGGGACGGTGACTAGCCAGCATTGCTCCTCCGTGCAGGCCGTAGCACTTTGGGACATTCAGGCCAGGCTATGGCTGGCGGCGCCGCGACGTGTCAGACAAACGGCACCCGAGGCGTCGGCCATGTCGCATCCACTTGATCGGGTGGGCGGGCGCCACCAGCGCTGATCGTCGCACATGGAAGGCGGCGGCCCAGCTGATTCGACGCGGCGAGCCACGACAGCGTCTGGAGGTGAGCTGCTGGCACCAGGCGGTGAGGGCGGGAGGCACTGCGGGGTGTCAGGCCCACACCAGGCCGCTTTTAGCGTCGCGTCCCGAGCAGGAGGAGGCTATTGCCGTTCAGCTGGGAATCGCCTCCTACTCGATTCCTCGCACGCAAACCGCTGCGACGGCCCCGGGCAACGACATGATGGCTCCAATGCAGCGCCCGCGCCCGCTGTCGGCCGCGACCGTCCTCACAGCCCTCACCGACGCAACCGACGCGACCGACCAGTCCATCGAGGCCGACGTATGTGATTCGCTCCCCCGCGGCCCCACGCCTCGATGCTAACCGAGTCTCTGGCAGCCCGACAGCCGCTCCCTCAACTCGGCAGACTTTGAAGCGTACGCCGCCCGCCGCCGTGCTGCTGTCCGCGCTCACCGCCACCAGGGAAACCCAGAGCCTCACGCCGTCGGTGCAAGACGTGCTGCACGAGTACGGCCGCACATATCAGAAGTGGAAGGCCGGAGGTACGCACCCGCAGCCGCTCCAGCGCCGTCTCTAACAGCCGCCAGCATACCCGTTTCCGAACGATGAGGTAGAAGCCGCCTTGTTCTGTGCCATCGACGCCAATTGACCCCGCCAGCTTGAATACGACCGCCTAAAATGGCAGCACATCCTCTTCAAGGTCCTGCTCAACGACCGCAACTGGTTCGCCCCGCTCAACGGCCTGCCACAGAAACGCCCCCGCGCAGTTCTGGACATTGGCTGTGGCACCGGCTCCTGGTGCCGCCAGATAGGTTGGTGCAACCAGCCACCCTTGCTACTGCGCTGACATGACCAGCCCTTGAATTTCCCCGGAGTCGCGTGCGTGCTCCGATTCGCTCCTAGATGCCTGCTGACATTATCAAGGTTGAGGGCATTGACCTAACACCGCCGCCCAGGCGCATGATCAAAGAGTATGCTTTACGCGTCTTGACATGTGCAAAACTGACTTTGGCTAGTTCGCCCGAGAATTTGTTCTTCAACATCGACGACATCAGAGACAAGATCTGGTGGGGACTTGCCAACGGCCACACGTACGACTACATTCACACTCGCATGATGCAGGGCATCTTCCACGACTTCCGCGAGATCATCCAAAAGTGCTTCAACAACCTCGAGCCCGGCGGCTGGATGGAGTCTCAGGAACTCGACAACAAGGTTTGCTGTGACGACGGCACTATGCCGGCCGACTGGCCCCTGCTGGAGTGGTCCAAGGATCAGAACCAAGCCGCCCAGGACGTACTGGGCACACCGCTTCGCATCGCCAACAAACTGAAAACGTGGTACGAACAAGCCGGCTTTGTCGACGTCAGGGAGGAGGTTTTCTACATACCGATCAACGAGTGGGCCAAGGACCCCAGACTGAAGCTGCTCGGAAAGTTCATGATGCACAACATGCAGGCAGGCTTGTATGGATGGTCGGTCAACTACTTCAACCGAGCCTGGGGCTGGACAGAGCCTGAAATCCGTGTCAAACTAGCACGCGTACACAACTCGCTGTTTGACAAGACCGTGCATGCCTACTACAAGGTGTAAGTTGGCTGTCCTTGAGATGGTCTTTTCGCTAACAAACCCAGCTTCGTTGTCTACGGCAGGAAGCCCCGTGAAGGAGAACCACCCTCACGGGTCCCGAAGCCGGACCACTGGCCGACGGCAGACAACAGCTACAACGACGACGACGATCTTTAGCACGCGTTTAATTCTGGAGGACGCACTTGTGGTTTCCAGCGACTTTCGTTCCACCGGCGTTCAGGTCATTTCTCCTTTGAGATACCCTATATCGTGCGTTACAGGCTTGCGTTAGATGTTCTATTGTCTCGAAAGCTTTGGGCGGACCTGCGTTCTCGACACTTTGCTGCTTGGCATCACGACAAATAAAGATGTGGACTGGGGAGGCTTGCATTTAACAGTATGTACAACTTGCACGAGATCTACCACACAAGGAACCGTTTTCGGCCGGATGTTCATTTACACTTTCGCCTACTCTCTGCTAGCGTAGGACTGCTGACTCGCGCGCCAGCCCTACAGCTGTATAACACGTGCGTCACGTGACGCGAAACAAGCATCTCCGCGGCTTACACTGGATGTCTTCATTGGCTGTGCGTGTCCGCTAAGACTTGATAAGAGTGCAGCAGCTACACTACATCGCTCCGTGAATAGATACGCAAATCATCGCCACCACGATACGACAGTCATCGTTTTGCTAAGCAACGAGGCGTAAGTTTGACATGTCCTCACACCACACGTCATGTCTCCAAGAAGTCACATCCAACTGCTGTCCGCTACCACCACGGCCCACCGTCATCACCACACCCTTTAATTCCTTCCTCAGCCACCACCCTGAACTCACAGCCTGTCTCCGAATTCCACTCCCCATCTCAGCCCTATCGAAGCGTAACCAACGCCCTTCCCCTAGCGCCCGCATCCATCCCACCAACCCAGCGTCCGATAAGGCCCACAGAAACTTCCGCACTGGCGTCTGCGAGATAAGCTCGTCCAGCACGCATCTGCCCAATCCGCTCCCGACCATTATATGCCTATCTCACTGCCCTGCTATCAGCTCACTGCGTGCGACGCGCAGGCAAGACTGTGGCTGGCTCAAGCCTTCGCTCCCGCAGCTTGACCCTCTTGGCCTGCTTGTCTGCGCCTTGCGTGCGCCGGTGGCGCGCTGGCCCTGGTGAGTTTGCGGCGGGAGATCGGTGGGCGTTGGGCCGTATCGGATCGGGTGGGTTTGTGGAGGCCAGGGCTAGGGAGGGAAATATGGGGACTGCATGTGGCCTCGGAGATGCGGGTTCTGTGGGCGGCGGAGATGCTGGATTGTTTGTTGGGGGGATGGGGTGCGGAGGGTACTTAAGCGCTGGGGCGCAGGTGGTGGGAGGATATCTTGCTGGTGCGTTGCGAGTGCAGTGAACTGAACTGAGCCGAAATTGCGCTGCGGACTTGCTGTGCTCTGCTTTGCTGCTTCGGTCCTGCTTCAATCACTTCCCTGGACTTGGATACTCTCGGAATTCGACCACTTGGACGACCAACATGGATACCTTCTGCCTCCTCTGGCGCGCGCCACACGTCAACCCCATCACCCAGAAAGCCCGCTCGATCCCCTTCCTCAACCCAGTATCCACAACATATGGTCGCACGTTCTTCTTCTCGTGGTTCGGCTTCATGATCGCCTTCTGGTCCTGGTACGGTACGTCACACTCTCTGTCTGCCCTACACGATTCTTCCCCAGACACCACTGACCATCCCAGCCTTCCCGCCGCTCCTCGCCGACGTCATCGCAGCCGACATCCACATGGACCAGCACGAAGTCGCCAACAGCAACATCATCGCCCTAACCGCCACGCTGCTCGTCCGCCTCGTCGCCGGCCCCGCCTGCGACCGCTTCGGCCCGCGCCTCACCTTCGCGGGCTGCCTGCTCGCCGGCGCCGTCCCCACCTTCCTCGCCGGCACCGTGCAGAACGCCTCCGGCCTGTACGCGCTGCGCTTCTTCATCGGCGTGCTAGGCGGCAGCTTCGTGCCGTGCCAGGTGTGGACCACGGGCTTCTTCGACACCAACGTCGTCGGCCTTGCCAACGCGCTGGCCGGCGGCCTGGGCAATCTGGGCGGCGGCATCACGTACTTCGTCATGCCGGCGGTGTACAAGGGGCTTGTGGACGGCGGGCTGCCGGGGCACCGCGCGTGGCGCGTCGCGTTCGTGGTGCCGGGCGTGCTGATTGTGGCGGTGGCGGCGTGTCTGGTGGTGTTGTGCGAGGACACGCCGACGGGGGCGTGGGGCGAGCGACACGCGGCTGCGGAGGAGAGTCTGCGGCGCCACGACGTCGTCCGGGGTGTGCAGACGGGGAAGCACGACGGCGATGTTGTGGATATCCGCGGCGAGCTGCAGGACGTCCCCAGGCCGAGTCCCATGTCGTCGCGCCTCGGCAGCACGGCGGACATCGAGAAGAGTACTGCTACAGGCTCCGCCGGTGCCGACGAGAAGAAACACGGCTGGAAAGACAACGAGGCGCAGCAAACCGACGCTCAGATGTGTAAGACCCCCCCCCCCCCCCCATCCCTTCCCCCCCCACTGACGCCCCCAGACACCACCGCCTCGACGGAAATCATCCAAAAGCCCTCCCTCGCCAGCACCCTCAGCACCATGTTCTCCCCCCAGACCCTCGTCCCAGCCGCGTGCTACTTCTGCACGTTCGGCGCAGAGCTGAGCATCAACTCGGTGCTGGGGAACTACTACCTGCACGCGTTCCCCACCATGACACTGCAAGCGTCGGGCAACTGGGCCGCCATGTTCGGGCTGCTGAACGGCGTCGCGCGGCCGCTGGGCGGGTATCTGTCGGACGCGGCGTTCTGGCGGACGCGCAGCGTGTGGGCGAAGAAAGCCGTGCTGCACACGTACGGGGTGCTGACGGGCGTGTTTCTGATCGTGATTGGCGCGCTGGACCCGCGCGACGTGCGCACGATGATGGGGCTTGTGGGCGCGCTGGCCGTGGTGCTCGAGGGCGCCAACGGCGCCGACTTCGGGCTCGTCCCCCATGTGCATCCGCATGCCAACGGGGTCGTGTCGGGGTTTACGGGTGGGATGGGGAATCTGGGCGGGATTGTGTTCGCGATTGTTTTCCGGTACAATGGGAAGGATTATGGGCGCGTGTTTTGGATCATCGGGGTCGTGGTTGTGGCGGTGAATCTGGCGGTTAGCTGGATCCGGCCGGTTGCGAAGAAGGCGGTTTGAGGGGGTGGTTGGTTGTTTGTACATAGCGGTTTTGCGTGGCGTTCTGGTTGGGCTGATATCCTGGATGTGGTGTCTGGCAGGTTGTAACGAATTCATGAGAATGACGTCCTCCATTGGTTCTTCGTGCTCTCCGTTTTCAAATATTCTCTTGTCTAACCTTCTATGATCTGCGTATTGCAGAAAAAGCGATATGATGAAAGTGGAATAAGCACAGCGAATGCTAACAGGTCGAATCTCATCATTGATTACAAATTGGCTGGACATCGACTTTATAGCTCACATTGCTAACCCTCTCGCTACCGCTCTCCCTCTTCGCCTAACGCCTGAACGTCTCGTCAAGTACAAAAGCCCATAACACCCAGACTACCACACTTTGTCAAGTGCACATGTTCGCTTGCTCACTCCAAAAACCACGGGTGCTTAAGCAGCTGCTCCGCGGTAGCTCGCTCTGCCGGATCATAGACCAAAACCTCCCGAATGAGTCGACAAATGACAGCCGCCTCTTCAGCATCGATATCAGGATGCTTGTGCTTTGCGAACTTCTGCTCAAGTGTATCGTATATATATGGCACCTTGTTCTCGTCCTTGGCCCCAACTAGGCCCTCGCGCGTGGCCGCAGCTTTTCCTCCGTTGCTGTGTCCGAAAGCGTCCTCGACCACATCTATGCCCTCGCGCTTGGTCGTAACTTCTTCTCCGTCGCTGTCTTCGAAAGTATCCTCGTCGGGTTGTAGACGGTTATGATCTGCGTCATACCACAGGCTTGCGCGCGGCCATACACGCATTAGTGACTCTGGCAGAGGTTGGATAATGTCGTTTAGTTGCACTAGGTGCTCGTCGTTGGCGTCATCCTCGTCCTCTTGGTCGTAGCCAATCACCATCACTCCAAAGAGCGCCTGGCCGGTGAGAAACTCATACATCAAGCACCCAAAGCTCCACATGTCGATGCCCGTGTCAAAAGGCTGTTTAAGAATAAGCTCCGGCGCGCGGAGTGCAAGAGGCGTGGCTGTCTTTGCAGGGGGGCTCGTCGCGAAGAATGCTGGCCAGTATGGTGAGCCCAAGATATCCGATAATAATGAGTCTCACCAGTGGGGACTTACCTGCGCCGAAATCGGAAAGCTTCACGCAAAGACCTTGATCGAGCTGCACGTACTCGTGCAGTGACTGCTTGAGATAGAGGCTTTTTGGTGCCCAAAGGTCGAGCTTTCCATCGATCCTGTGCAAAGGGATGGCCGTTTCAGCTTCGTTCTGTTCGAGCTGTCGAGGCTCAAGAGTCTCCATGTCTTTGCAAGAGAACAGTATGTTCCCAGGCTGGACATCTCCATGAACAACTCCATTCTGATGCAAAAACGCCAGTCCACGCAGGGTATGGAGTAGCAGCGTCTTGGCAACCGACTTGGGGTACCGTTGCGGCTTCCCGAACTTTTTAGGGTTGTTCTCGGGTAACTCTTCAACAAGTGAAGCGGCTGTTGACCCCATGACTTCCAGCACTAGACACTGATGAACGCCGTTAGGACCTTTGTGTTCAAATCGATCTATGAGCCTAGTGATGTGTCTGAGTTCGGAGTCTCCATTCGCTGCGGTAGAGAGGTGGTCCAGAATGATAAGCTCAGAAGTCTCTAAGGACGCTTTCGCGGTCACAATTTTGAGAGCGACATATGTCGGTGCGCTGTGAAAGATGTTATACAGCTTCTTGCAGGGCTACTGGTTGGGTACGTACCTTTCACTTACGGCTAGCCATACAGTAGAGAAAGATCCTGCTCCAAGCTTGCGGATCACCTCATACTTGCCCTCACAAAAGGTGTCTCCTAGGTTGACAGGGTGGAGACCACCCGGGCGGTACTCTTCGGCCCACTCACATGGTGCACCGCTCTCTTCGAATCGCCCATCTTCGGAGCCATCTGGTGTTTCTGACCTGGGAGTAGTTGGAGGTGAGGCCATATTTGCGCTGAAATGGGGGAGGATACTCTCGAGCAGCAGAGTAAAGGAAGTCGAGGATGCGCGCTGGCCAATGCTGGCTGGCTGCCGGTGTGTTGTTTGTGCGGCGGAGTGAGAAAAGTCGAGAATTTACAGTGCAAAGAGTGAGCTGGCCGCCAGTGTATTGTTCAGGAGGTGGGGCGAGAGAAGTGATCGTTTGTGAAGGTGCTGCCTGCAAGTGGGGCTGCACAATCAAGGGTCAAACAAACAACTTTGCACAGCACAGATCGTGATTTTGGGTTGATGAATCCAATATCTGATTTCGGATTTTGGTATCCCGAATCTATGTCCTGGGAAAACTTCAGATTGCGCCAAACTCCTCGCTGAAGATGTAGACCCCTCCTATTCCACCACAATGGATCTTCTACTGAAATTCCATGACCTTTATGTGAAGTGAGCCAGGAAGTAGCTGTGATCATGGAATCGTACGTACGTGTCGATGGAAAAAAGAGGAACGAGCCAATATATATGACACAATCAAGAACGCTTTGGCTTTCGAAGCTTGACAGCCTTGAAAACACCTTCAGTATGGCTGCACCTGACGTGGAAGCGGCCGATGACGTTCTTATCAGCGTCGTAGAAATCGGCCGTGATGTGAAGTTTCCTGTCGCTCCGGCTTATATGGGGTCCGTTACTATCAGGTTGTCGGCTATGGGTATTTCAATGAACAAAGTAGATAGATCCACTTACACGACCGTGGCGTAGGCTGTTCCGGCTGGCATATGGTTGAAGCTATCGACTATGGCGGTCACCTGATCCTTGATGTCTGGCTTAGTACTGAACATCTCCTCGGGTTCGTAGAGCACGGGGATGGGCATGTTGATCGAAGTTGAGTAACTCGAATGCCTTTATGGGCAGTTCAAGGGCTCAGAAGCTGTTGAAGAAGCTTGGAGGTGAGATTGCAGCGACTTATATGTAGTCCAGGGTCCGCATTGCGTTTGCCATATTGCTCAATACGTCTGTGACTACAATAAGATCTTGGTGAGAGAAGAATTGATACAATAGGGGTAGCTGCCTAGCCATAGCTTAGCACGAACAATGTGATCAACAACAGAGATTCATTCCGTTAGGTGAATAAAGTAGGTTCTGCTGGTGGGTACCTTGTAAGACTCGTGCCTCGATCGACGAAGGTCGTGACACTAGTTGGCAAATCAATTGCACAAGTATGATTACCAGCATGCCAAAAAGTGAACCACAACAAACGTCCCATAGAGCAGACCAGAATCTGTTTGAACAGCTACCCGAGAAGCAGGACGACCAGCCTGACGATCAAATTCACAGCAGTTTATCAGTAAGTTTTGATTGAAGATCTTGCGATTCATTAAATATTTCATTGGAGTGTAGAGGCTTTTGCACAAGACAGTGTACTGCCACATAAGCGGAGAGAGATTCCCTAGCCCATGCCAACGCCAAAGTCAAATCCCTCGCTAGACACATAATCGAACCCGTAGGCTTTGGCGGACCAAGCCTTGAGAAACACGTACGTTCACTCCGAGAACCAAGGGTGCTTGAGTAGCTCCTCTGCTGAAGGTCGCTTAGTTGGATCATACACCAAGATCTTCCGAATAAGCTGGCAGATAACAGCTGCCTCCTCATCGCCAATATCAGGGTGCTTGTGCTCAGCAAAGCGAACCTCGAGAACCCCGATCGGAGTCCAACTACCCTCCCCGATAAACTTGTGGTCAGCATCGTAGCACTCACTGGCGCGCGGCCAATCTTTCATAATGTCTTCAGGCAGACGCTGGATAGTGTTATCGAGCAAACACAGAAGTCTGTCGTTCTCGGACTCTTTTGTGAAATACGAAGTATAATTGAAGAAGGCGTTGTTGGTGAGGAACTCGTAGATGAGAATACCAAAAGACCAAATATCGATGCTGTTGGTGAAGGGCCGCTCAAGGATCAGCTCGGGTGCGCGAAGAGCGAAAGGCACAATGGGCTCGGATGGCGGGTCAGACTCGAAGTATGCTAAGGCATAATGTTAGTGATGAGTGTGCAGATGCGATGGATTATGGTACTGGCATGATTCAAAGTCCGAAAGCTTCACGCGGAAGTCCGCGTTACGTGGTACGTGGTCGTGCAGAGACTGATCGAGGTAGAGAGTTCGGGGTGCCCACAGATCAACCTTGCCATCTATCCTCTCCAGGGGTATGGGCGTATTCATGGCATCTAACTCTGTGCCGGACACGTCTTGCTTCAATTCCTCCTCATCCAATTCCTCGATACTCTCAAGCTCAAACAGGAGATTACCGGGTTGGAAGTCAGCTTGGACCACGCCGTGTCGGTGTATGAAGGCCAGAGCATGCAAACTGTGGAGTAACAGCTTCTTGACCATCCATACCGGGAGCCTTTGATCGTCTTTGTTCTGGTTTTCGACCATGTCCCGCTTCATGGCTACAGCTGACGCGCCCATAACCTCAAAGACATAACATTGATGCGCTCCATTCGGGCCCAAGTGAATGAAACTGTCCAACTGTTTCCTAATGTACTGTATATCAGGATCGTCACGTCCAACGGTCAGGAGATGCTGCATGACAGTAGTCTTTGTTGAATCGAGAGGAGCATCGGCCCTTAATACTTTCAAGACGACATACTTTGGACGCCTAGAGAACCAGTCAGTAAGACCACAGCAGAAATTATCGGAATGGAGGTTACCCTGAGCTGACTGCTAACCACACGGTGGAAGAGCCTCCGTGGCCCAGTTTACGAATGACCTTGTACTTGCCGTCCAGAAAAGTGTCACCCAAGTTCACGGGATGGAACCGGCCAGGTCGATACATTTCTCCCCACTCACATGGTTCGCAGGACACTTTGAAGCGTTTGTCATTAGTATCGGACGAGGGAGTAGGTGGTGGGGAAGCCAAGGAAGTAGGTGGTGGGGAAGCCAAGGAAGTAGGTGGTGGAGAAGCCATGGTTGTAGTGGAAGTCGACCTTGAGTTAAAGTCTGGCGCAGAAACTTTGCAGGCAGTAGCCTAGGAAGGGTGGAAGGGCGCGCCAGGTAGGCCATGGTAGCTCGATAGGTTCGAGCGTTCTTGAGAGGCGACGGACTTCCTGTGCAGAGTGAGAAAGCTGGCCACTGCTATAAAGTCAAGAAAAAGATGACTCAGGTTCGGGAAAGACCGCTTGACGTACTTTTCGAGCCGTGTCGGACAGACTCGGGGTGGCCAGATGTAAAGAAGTGAAGGGCTGCGAGCTTTCACTCTTGGGACTCGTGATCACTAGAATCTAGCGAGCACGGGGCATAAAACAAGAGACGCAACGTTTATGCTGGGAAAGAAAACAATATGTAGAACTTAGAAGTTTACCGTGACGCAGATGGCACCGAAGCAAACCTATCCGACGATGGTGAAGGGCCTCTGAACAGTGCGTTCGCGGCCACTGCACGCATCCGCCCCTCCAACATCTTAGTGGCGTTTCTCACTCCTTAAGTTGCTGTTCTTCCGCTCATCAAGGTCCTCGATCGAGAAGAGCAGATTGCCGGGTTGCACGAACCTATATTGACTACGCCAAGATCCGTGAGGTATCAACTGACCCAACGCCATCGCTATGCAAAACATGTTCCTCATACGCAGCCAACGCAGCCTCAAAACGTAAACCCATCCTCATCGCGCCGCGGCCCAAGCCCTCTCTTAACGCCCCCCTTCAGCGCATCCCAGTCCACACCCTCCTTCCTCTGCCCCCGCGTACTCTGATCGTCGGCAACATCCGCCAGCCTGCCCATAGCAATCCTACGCATCATAACCGTATCCTCCGCGTTGCGAAACGTCCTGCCACCCCCCGTCGTCAAGAACTTCTCGACTGCCTCCTCTTCCTCCGCGCTGAACGGCAGGCTCACCAACTCCATTGCCTTCTCCTCGCGCGTATACACCTCCTCGCCCACGCCGTTGTTCCACACGCTCTTCTCCAGCGTCTGCTCAATCAGAATCTCCAGCAGCGGCTGCTGCTCGTGGTCCGGGCGGGTGTGGATCCAGCTATACGTCTCCGTGACGTTCCTGCGCGCAAGGTAGCGCGCGAACTCGTTGCGTACCTTCTGGTCCTCGAGCGGCGGCGTGACGCAGTTGTAGTACGCAAGCGGCAACACCTCGTCCTGCTCGCCCTGCTGCACGTTGAGGCGGTTGAGCTTCTCGCGGCACGTGAGCAGCGTGTAGATGATTTCGTCCGGGAACGTGGGGATGATGCTGGGGTGTGTCAGGTTGCCGACGGCGATGGCGAAGTCGAGGTGGTCGAGGGCCCACAGGCCTTCGATGAAGGTCCAGAAGCGCTTTTCGAGGTGCACGTCGCGCGCAAAGGCGGTGGCGAGCTCGTCGTCTTCGTGGTGTTGGGGCGAGAGGTCTTTGAGGAGGTAGAAGATCAGGCAGTGCTTGTTGTGGAGGGTGGTCTCGGAGGAGACGATGCGCTGGTGCAGGTCGTGGAGCTGTTGCGGTGTCTTGGGAGGGTAAGCTTTGCGCCCTGGTTCTTGTCAGCGATATCAAAGTGTGCGATCGCGACGCGTACCCTTGATCTTGAGCAGCTCGAGCAGGCGCTCGAAGAATGTCTGTCCGCCGAGTGCATGTTGGTACTCTTGGATCTTCTGTACCAGGCCGTCTGTGTAGCTCAGGCCTTGGAAGACGGCGTCGAAGTCTTCAACGTCAAGCATTGCGATCAATTGCAGGGGCGAGGCTGGCGGTGTGGGGTAGCTTGTCGCGCATGCGAATGTTGACGCGGTGTTTCTCGCGATTGACGATCCACTAGCGCGAAATGCACCTTGACGTCGCCAGACCACGCAGACATGAACGTGTATTTAACTTATTATGTCGTTGGACAGTTGATACCCCGTTACAGCAGTCAGCCAATCGACCGTTAGATGGCCTGGAACTGAAAGTCTTTCCCGGTAGCTTCTTGCATGCGCCACTCGATAGAGAACCACGAGATAAAGTAACAGCTGACACTAAACGCCAAAGACACAGCCACACAGAGCGCAGTCGCCATTTCAGGCGTTTGCCATACCACAGCCTTGCTTGCCTCATGAAAGACTGCAATCGCCAGCGACAACAAGGTAAAAACAATACTATTACCGAGTAGCATCGTCGGTATCTGCCAGGAGAAGTGTCGCCACCCACTGCCCATGTCTGGGTTTCTGTCAGCGCCGGCAGCAGGCTGCGAGCCCAGTGCTGTGTTCCCTCTATTGGAGCCGAAGAGAATGTGATGCATGATCTTTGTGCAGTCAGGGTGAATCTGCGCCCGTGTCAAAGCAATGAGTTGTTGCGATGCAATTCCAATGGCAACTACTGAATGGATCAACGCGCATAACGCGGTAATCCTTGCAGTAAAAGGAGGAACAGGAAACCAATTCCAGGACATGAGAGATGCGATGAGGGACGCGACGAGGGCGCACTAAGGAGGGAGAAGCAGTCAGCCCAAGACTGGGTGCACTAGTAGGTTCAGCTTACTGATAACAGCACTGTGGCGAGTTCTCGTTGTTTCATCTTCACGAAGCGTTGCAGAATGGCCTCGTGGTCTGTAGCCGTTGCTTCGACGATGGACCGCGCGATGTCATGGGAGACTCCGGAAGGCGAGTAGGCAACCTTGAGTCCATGATGTATGCTCTTTATCGCTTCTCGCAACTGCCTGCGTAGGTTGTGCAACATGATTGTTGTGAAGGGGGGTGGCTCAGGCTTCTTTTGGCCTCTTTGAGGTCGTGACAAGAACAAGAATGAGACGAGGCAGCAGCCCAAGAAAAACATTACAGAGTTGTGGCTGTAGCTGTTCGGGTTGACAGGTAGGCACAGCCGCATATGCAACACTGCATATCCGCAAATCATATGCTTCCGCACCTGCGAGGCTGAAGACGAGGCGTTCTTGGGTGGATGATATAGCGCACACAAGCCGACCATCTTGCCGATGTCTCTTTCGAAGCGGACTGCTGCCTGGGTGCAGCCTGGTGACATACTATGTTTCTCTCAGATGGAGAGGTGACTGCACAGCCACCGAAATTTCGAGATGCAGGCGTTGAATCATAAGCATAAAACGATTTGCCATTGCTGAGAGATCCGCAAAACACTGGGACCGACCGTCTTGCTTGCCTCTTTACCTCGCTCGCGTTTCTCTTTAACGGACAGCCGCTCGGCCCACGAAGGGAGAATGGCGTCTTCAACCAAGCGTCGCAAAATCTATGTCTTTGCGACACCGGCGGGGACAAGCTTTGGCACCCACGGAGGCGGCGGCCATCTTCCGTTCCCCAATTTTAATAAGCACTGGGGTGTTATGATTGCCGCATCAGAGCACGATCAAGATGAGTTGATGGTGGAGTTGAACAAGGGCAGCGCCATCAAATCATTCGTGAAACTACGTGGTTTTGAGGCTCCTATCTGGCCGTGGGTGCGGTATCGTACTGAGCGGGACCGACAGGAGTATCTTGAGCCCCCATTGAAGATCAAAGACACCTATCTGACCACGATACTAAGTGACCAGGAGATCCGAGATAAAGGTGCGTCAGCAGGTCGGTTTCGGAAAGGACAGCACTTACTCTAGGTAGCGACAGAGGCGTGCAGCGCCATGGGTGGGACCTATTATGTTAAAGATTTTAATTGTCAGACCATGGTTCAGTTTCTTATACCTCGGATTCAGTATGAACAGGATCGCTGGTTCGATAGGACAGCGCTTGATGGAATTTTCACCAGGGACTGGTTGCCAACATGGCTAGGTGGCTTGGGGCTTTAGGCAAAATCAGCGGGCTCTTAGCTGTTGCAGTAGACAGAGTTGGCTTGGAATGGGGCTTCGTCTCTAGGCTAGGATGTACACTGAATATAATTAGCATAGTTTAATGATATGTAATGCTTTTAGTTATATAGTACATGCGCCGGTATATACAAGAGCGCTGGTATCAATACATGAAGGTCATAGGCCGCTCCTTGCCCGTCGCCAATAACGCCATGAACATGCTATGCGATCGCCGAGCCAAATATGTTGAATTGTCCTCCCAGCCCGGACAGGGCAAACGCGCAAACTTTGGTATATGTGCAGAGGCTTCCTGCCGAATATTATTTCCTTCAGTCTCACGATCGTTCGAGATGCTTGCGCTCGTTAGCATCGTTGAATATCTTCTTGCCCAGCTCGTAGCAGCTGATCATGATGGCACATGCAGGCGCGATCTTCAGTGACCGGGCGGCCCAGCCTTTGAACAGGCCGGACATGCCCTGCTGTTTGTAGATGTGCATGAGGAAGCGCGGCATTGATTGATCCTCTGGTCGGATCGAGTCTGCAGCGTCTTTTGCGGCCTTGCCGGCATGTCGTACGATTTGTTGTCGTGTTTTGCCGACATCAAAGGGGGTGGTGACGAAAGCTGCAACACCACCTGAGGCAGCGCCGGCGAGAAAGCTGTCGACGATGGTGTCTCTGGGGTTTTCTCGGCTCCTCGACCGGCTGCGACGCTGAATTCTTTCCTCACCGCGACCCATGCGAAACTCGAATCCGTCATTCCTGGCCGCCGCTCGGCCTCGTGCGTCGGTAAGGGCGTTCCGTGTGGCTTCGTATCCCCACCAGTAGATGGCAGAAAAAGGAACGTCGCGCCACAGTGTCAGTGTGAGACCGCGCCAGAGACTCAGAATGCCCTGCGAGCCGACCATCTCTTTCACGCCGTCCATAGTCTCGCGGAAGTGTCCTGCGGCGGTGGCGGTGTGGTTTGCGGCCTGCATCCGTGTTCTGAACATCTCGATTGGGCTGACAGTGATGGCGGCCAGCGTACGCGCTGTCGCACCTGCTATCAGTGGCGTGTACGCATCAGGCACGGTCGAACGGAAGGGCGATGCTTGTGATGTGCGTAGCCAGTCGTAGCCAGCAAAGTAGATGACGTTGGCCGGCACTGCCATGACCAGGGTTGGTGACAGGCCTCGCCACAGGGTCCTTGGACCCTCATTCTGAGCAATCTTTCGAAGTCCATCCCAGGTACTGTTGATGGTCCTCCGCTCCACCTCTTCCACGGCGCAGTTCAGGTCGGCTGGGTTGATGGTCGCCATGGTCGGTCCGGCTACGCAGAAAGGCGCCTTGTTGTTCATCCAGAAGACCTCCCTGCAGCAGGCCGATATTCCCATGTTAGGCGGCATATCGCGGAACTGCGTAAGACTGGCGCCATTGAAGGCGCGCGGTGTGTGTGAAGATGTTTTTTGCGGAGTTTCCTGCGATTGCAGACGGACGCGGACGACATCGAGGGGCGTGACTGCGCGACGTCAGTAGGGGTCCGGACGTACGGCGGCGAACACCGTGTTGGACAGCGCGTTGATGCTGCACAACCGACAGACGCGATAGAAACATTGACTCACCAAGCAGCGATGTCAGGATGCTCCCGGACACGGCCGAAAGCATCTTCTGCGAGAGCGACACCTCGTCGGCGCCTTCGATGACGTCCACATCCTCGGCTCGCTGGGTGGCCGTCGCCATGTCGAGCGGGAGGCGGTGATTGACCTGGTTACCTCGACTCGACGCGGGGTGTGTGGTGGGGGTCGCAAGGGCGTAGAGAGGCGGACAGGCTCATTCTCCTCGGGCGATGATAAAGTGGTGACGCGGTGCTCGAGGCGGCGGCGGCGGCGGTGATGCAGATGGTTCTAGCTCCCGCTCAAAAATGTCACCCGCAATCGGACTAATCGGAGTCAAGTGGGGCGGCACGCCGCTTATCAGATGCACTCGCATCGAGAATCGAGAACGGCCTCGGCGCCCTTTTCCGCCCTCGTCATCGCCGTGACTGCCAACCGCAGTGCATCGCTAAATCACCGCGCAGCGCTCATCTAGACAATTCCCATCTGTAAACATGTATTCTTGTTAGACTTTTGAAACCGCACTGTAAATACATACCCGCTCTGCCTGCACGCCGAGCAAGCGACATCGGACACCACGCTTAGACGCGGCACGCCACACTTAGACATTGACCATGGACCCCAAGAACGAGGCCTCGAGCGCTGAGGCTGAACTCGAATCGTTCCGCCAGAGATGGAGGGACGAAGTCTCGGCCCGCGCCAAGGGCAAGGCGCCGGCATCTGCAGCGCCTGCGAGGACAGCTCCTTCGAGCAGCAAGCCGCATGCACATAAGGGCCCTGCGCCGGACGCAGCGTCCCACCCTCATGCACGGCAGCGCAGTGTAGACGAGACAGATGAGGTCACTCCCTATGCCCACCAAGATCTGGGCGATAAGCAGCACGGTCGAAGGCTGGATGAAACCAGCGCTCAGACTGCCGCTATTGCCTCTGCAAGCAAAGAGCCAAAGACAGCTTTAGATCATTATGAAAAGGCTGTCGAGCGCGAGACCCAGGGGAACCTGGGAGACAGCGTGCGGCTGTACCGGAAAGCGTTCAAGGTACGTGACGTTACGTGAAGTGCCCGGCCCATAGCTTACTCCCCTCAGCTTGACGATAGTGTGCATGAAAAGTACAAAGCAAAGCACTTTCCTCCATCTTTCTTCAAGAACAGACCCAAGCCACAGCCAAAAGAGACCGTCACCTCTACAGCAACACCAAAACCTCAACATCACAATCACTCCAATGCGCCGGCGACAGTGCCCAATCCTGCCCACCACTCCTTGCATGGCCTCTCTCCTGCACTGCAGACACTGCTCGCTGACTTCTCAACTCTCTCCATCGCTGGGGAGCCGCCGCCAACAGACCTCTCCCCAGCCCCGCCATGTCCCATAGCCGCTCTTCCAGAGGAAATCCTTGTTCAGACACTCCAGCACCTCGCCGTGCAAGACCTCGCCGCATTCGTCCGCCTGGCGCAAGTATGCAAGCGCCTTGCGTACCTCGTCAGCACCGAAGACCAGATCTGGAAACGCCTAGCTCTGGGCGAAGAATACGGCTTCGCAGCCATGCACTACTCCTTCACCTGCCAGATCGATGGGCGCCCCCTCGGCGACGACGGCGAAGGCGGTTTCATCCTGGGCAGCGACTCCGACACCGAAGACATCACCCCTGCTGCCCCCCTATCCTCCGCCACCATCACGCAAACCCTCGTCCCCTCCTCCTACCCCTCCTACCGCACCCTCTTCCACCGCCGCCCCCGCGTCCGCTTCAACGGCTGCTACATCAGCACCGTCAACTACCAGCGCTCCGGCGCCGCCAGCACCATGAGCCTGACCTGGGGCTCGCCCATCCACATCGTGACGTACTACCGCTACCTCCGCTTTTTCCGCGACGGGACATGTATCTCGCTAGTCAGCACCGCGGAGCCCGCGGACGTCGTGCCGTACCTGCGCACGGAGCACATGCACAAGAACCACGGCAACCTGCCGTCCGCGCCGATGAAAGACGCGCTGCTGGGCCGCTGGCGGC
Organism: Boeremia lycopersici; assembly: GCA_022609225.1. Taxonomy (NCBI): domain Eukaryota; kingdom Fungi; phylum Ascomycota; class Dothideomycetes; order Pleosporales; family Didymellaceae; genus Boeremia; species Boeremia lycopersici. The sequence continues at coordinate 46,082 of JAGKPY010000073.1, forward strand.
TCACGGGGCCCGATGCGCCACCCACAAACGCAAACCCAGACGCGGATGCGGAAAAGGACGCCGAGGAGAAAGAGAAGGAAGGCACCCTCATCATCGAGACCGCGGGCGCAACGCCCAAGTACTTCAATAAAATGCAGCTCAGTCTGAACAGCGCAGGACGCCAGTCGAAGAATAACAAGCTCACTTGGCAGGGGTACTGGAGCTACAACCGCTTGACGGACGATTGGGGCGTGTTTGGGCTGAAGAACGATCGGCCGTTTTATTGGAGTAGGGTTAAGAGCTACGGGTTAGGGTGGGGCGAGGGCGGGCGGCAGGACGGGTAGTTGTATCTTCTGCCTATCATACACGCATAGTTTGCATGTTTCTGTAAGCTGTTGTACTTCACAGGCCAGCCAGCAGATCTACAACAGTCAAAGCGACCGATGAAAACTAAGTGTACACATGCTTTTAATCAGTGACCCCTATCATACACACACAACTACACTAACCTCCAGCGAATTCAGAAGCCTTATTTTGCCCCTTCCACCTAAAGTACTTATTATGATCGCTCCCCGGCTCCTTAAACGGCCAATCACGGTACGCCTGCACCAGCTCATCGATCATCTCGCTCGTCAGCAGCCGCACCCTCAGATGCTTCATCAGCATCCTGCCGCCCTTATCCGGGTCCTTCAAGCTGGGACATTTATCCATGATCTCGCTAAGCCCGTGCTGCATCTTCTCCAGCGCCTCCGGCAGCGGCACCGACGAGATAGGGAACAGCGCGTACACGAAGTCGTGCACCCACTCGTAGAAATCGACCGTCTGGCCGGGCGGGCGCGCGTGCGGGGTGGACGAAATGAGCGCGAGGTGCACGGGGGGCCAGACCTCGTCGGCGGACATGGTGAGGGGCTCGAAGGAGCGGCGGTCCCACTGGATGCGCGGGCAGGGCGGGGCGCGGAGCGAGATGCGGTCATCGACCAAGGAGGGCGGCACGGCTTTGTAGTTGGCTAGCAGGCTGTTGATGTGTTTGTCCCACTGGGCGTCCAGCTCGGCGACTTCTTCGAGGAGTTTGGTTTTCTTCGCTGTGCCGTCGCGCGCGCGCAGCGCGGCGCCTTCGACGTAGTACAGTTTCTCGCCTACATCTGCTATGGTGTCGATCATCTCTTTCTTGCCGAGGCGGCCGCGATAAGCAGCCTTTCTCATGGAGAAGGTTCTGGCTTCGGCACGGCCAGGATGGTCCTCTCTTCCGTTCCAGAACGTTCCCTGGCGCTTCACTGCTATGTCCTTGGCGTTTCCCATTGTCTCGAGATCTATATCGGGATATTTGGCCTGCAAAAGTTGTGCGTTCGCATGGTGTTCGATTGCTGCGATGCTGAGCAGTCCGTCCACAGTAGTGCCTTGTCGGTGTTTTTCTAGGAGATAATCATGCAGCCAGGTGTAGCTGATCCTGCCGGTGCCCTCTGTTATCTTCTCAACCTCCGCGGCAAGCGCGTGTATCTTGTCCTCGCGGTGGGCGGGGAGTGTCATACCGCACTCCCTTGCTCTCTGCATGGCGCGGACAGAGCCCTCGACTTCTTGATGCGGATCGCGGCCAGTCCCACCCTTGCCCGATACACGGGGGCCGCGCGCGCGATTCACGATAAACTCCATGTTCTGCGTCAGTTCGAGCAAGCAGTTGTTTTTGTTGAAACTGGCCATGGACTCAGCAATGATGGGTCTGAAGTCGTCCGCCCCCACCCAAAACAGTGTACGTACACGTCCATAGGCGTGGAACTGGTCATTGGTGCGAACAGCGGCCGAGAACAGGTTGTACAGCTGCTTCGCCATCGAGTCAAAACCCAGGCCCGGCAGCAGCGGCTCCCACACGAGCATCCCTGTGATCAGGAGCGTGGTGTTCAGCTCCTGTCCACTATTGTCCTGAGGGTCGACGCGCGTCTGCTCGGGGAACACGCCCTCGTCCAGCATCTCTGTATAGCTATTAAGATCGGTGGTGTCCTTCTGCACAAATGTGTAGCGCGAGTCGGGCGCCTCAAGTAGGGGCGCGAGAAACGATGCAAACCGGTCGTTCGGCTCCATAAGCACATGGCGGCGTGGCTGCAGCAGCGCGTGCAGCTTCTGCGACCACAGCCCGGCACCCGGGTTGATATCCAGGATGTCGCAGCCGCGGTGCACCTCCAGGTGCTTGCCGTAGTAGCTCAGGACGTCATCTGTAAGAGTACGCGGTCAGCACATGTGGCGTCGACTACGCAGGCTCCGGACGCAACGTACCACATAGACCAGGGCTTACAATCTGTGGTCTCGCGTGGTGTACATTCTTAGTCGATCCCTGTTTTTTCTTGGGAGCCTCTTTTTTAGAGCCTTTCTTCTTCAATGTCTTCGTGGTTGCCAGTTCTTCCAACGGATGCGCCCTTTCGTATAACTCAAGCGACAGCGGATACTTCTCGATCGTCCTCAGCGCCTCCGGAGGCCATTGATTAGCCCGCTTCCCGGTTGTCTTTGCTGCATACCATCGGTTGCCAGTGCTCTTCAGCTGTGTACTTAGACGCCCCAGCGACGAGCGTGTGCGGATCATCCAGGCGGCTGTTGCTGTGCTGTGCACGTCGAATTGCCATCGGCTCGCCGCCCGTCGAGACTGCCGCGGCGAAAAATAGTCTAGTTTGTTTTGGGACAAGCGCGTATTCCATCACAGACGTCATCTCCAAGCTGCGGTGGATGACAGGAATCGATGTGAACGAGACAAGAAGCGGACGAGATTGAAGCTCTGAAGTAGTCCAAGCTGGGCCTATGCGTGAATTCTGCCGGCCCTCAGACACGTGCAGAATTCTATTCAGCCATGCAGAACCCATAGCCAAGTCAGTACAACCAAATCTTAGAACGTGCCATCTTCGAGCTGCTCAGAGACCTCCAGTTTTGGTTAGGACTCATACAATCACGCCGTATCACCTAATCTGGCAGATCGCGGATCAAGTATTCGACACCCAGGGTTGTCTGTAATTATTAGGCAAATGGACAGGAATCTCAAATACACCAGAGGCGTGATCGATTTCATTATTTGCTTGCTACAGATTGCTCAGAGCGAGTATCTCACCGTGTCATCGAAACCCGATGGCTACATGATCTGTCCTGAATTCTCACTGTTGTCGTGTCCTGGAATACCGTTGCCACGCTCTTGTGAATCCTGCTGATGCACTCGTACAGGGAGCTGAGCAACCTGGTCTCAATTATTAGCATCCGGTTCAACACTGACATCACCTCCCATAGTAACAACCATTTGATCATCAGGCTTGCCCTCGCTCATCTGCACCGGGCAAAGCGCCTCCAGCACAGCCTCCGCCTCACCACTTCGAAGCTGCCACAGGAGACCCAGATCTTTCACCTCCACCTCCTGCACGAATTCGCCCTTCATCTCTAGCACTTTCTTCCACAACCGGATAACGTTTGTAACATGATTTGGGTCCTGCGCCGCCAACCTGGCTCCCAACGCCAGCACCTGGGCCCACTGTTCGTCGCTTAGTTCGTCTCTCGGTAGATTATGGGTGAGGCCTTCGACGTGGAGAAGCACGAAGCGCGCGATGGTTTCTGGCATGCTGAGAAGCGCGCCGGTGTCTTGCAGGGTGGCGTTCCCGGTTTTGGGAGCGCGGTCGTATGAGAATACTGGAACGCGCAGGAAGAAGGAGGGCGTGTGGTCTAGTGTGTCTGTGATATTGGTCCAGAGAGACTTGAGGAGCGCGATGTCGTTTGGTGAACGCAGCGAGAGCTTTGTTAGAGTTTTGAGGGCAGACTCGCTCAGCTCGATATCTTGCGGGGGTGTGGGGAGGGAGCTCATGGTGACGGGTAACACGCGTTTGATTAAGTGTGATGTCTCGGATGCTGTGTACGGGTTGGTTGGTACGCATTTGGTGTGACAGTGGCCGCTTCGAAGTGATGGCGATTTGAAAGTTACCAGCTAGCCAAGAAGGCGTGTGGTTCCCTTCACTCTCACTGTTAAATCGAACTTGCCCAAGTGAGAGATGCTGGAGCCTACGCAAATGCCACACTGTAGTGCATATTTCTTAGCATTGTTCGACATATCATTGGCTTACAATAGTCCTCGAGCTCCAGTTACAGGCAGATGCAGGTTGGAAGTTTAAGGATCTTTCGGTGCATTCCTCGCTGACTCCGAAGGTCCCTTTGAGTTAGGCCTGTACGCCTCCAAGAATCCAGATCGGGACTCAATTTTGCTCATGGTTATATGAAAGAGGTGAAGCGCTCACACGATGCTGCTGTCGAGCCAAGGGTCTGCGTTTGAATCCGTGCAAACGAAGCTCAAGTGAAGGATCTGCAGGTGAAGGGAAGCATATATACGCTAATAGACTTCGATTCCCTACTCACACCTACACAATTGTGGCACAGCTCTACTCCACCACAACATGGCGACTCGGCCCCTAACTGCGGACACTTCGCGCTCTGATGTGGCAGCTATCTTGCTTGCAATGTCGCAAACCCCCCGGCCGAAGGCAACAACACATCACAACAGCTTGCGAACATCCAAAAACGAGCCGCGGCTCCCGAACACTTACCCGACCCCATCTCCCGAGTCCACTGGTGTCGCTAAGATTTCCAACAGTGACGATGAAGATGTAGACATGGAAGCAAATACAACTCATCAAGGATCCAGCGCGGATGATGAAATTACACTAGGGCAAGAACGCGGTATTCTGCGTCTCGGAAAACGTCTCCGTAAGAGGCCGGTGGGACTGAAGATCCTGAAAGGTGATCCTGAAACTGGCGCAGCGAGCAGACCATATAGTGCGCCTCTACACGGGTCCACTATTGCGGTTGCTCGGGAGGAGCGTTCGAATACATCACTGACTACCACAGAGTCTTCCCCGTTGGTCCTTACTGCAGGTGTTGGTAACCGTGCGCAGAAGAACACTCGAATACCTCCGCAATCGCAGTTGCCAGCATTGATATCTCCAATTATGCTTGACTACTTTCTCGGCCCTGGTGCACCACGCTTTGAGAGCAGAAGTGCTGCGAGGCCGGGTCACACGTCCGTCTCTTTCCAACGCAATAGCCAATCACCATGCGAAGACGTAGCAATGTTACACGGCCCCTACGATGCGACGGAGAGCCCAAAATCCAACCCTGATGCAAGAGAGACCCAGTCTGCAGACCAGATGCCTTTGCAACCGAATCCCATACCGCCAGTCTATATGGAGAACGTCTTCCGTCTCAAGTCCTTGTCAGATGGCGGGTCCGCGCTTGCGCCTGTTATTCTAGATGGTGAAAGGATGCAGAAAAAGGTGAGAATCACTCGTGATCCTGCTGTGCTGTCTCCGAGAGATAACGCAGCAAAACGCCGGAGAGATGGCTTCGAGTCAAAAGAGATCGACATCGCCGACTTCAAGTACCGCACCATCAAAGTCATCCGTATGCCTACGCGGATTGACTTGACGCCAGGTCAAGCTCCACCTGAGCCGACGGCCGAGAGCTTACCATACGGAGACGACATCGACTATCCGTCCAGCATGCTCGTATACTGGCTTGACGAGAAAGAGCTTACGTACACAGAGAGTGCTAGAAGGTATCGAGCGATGTTCCCAGGTGAAACTACCACTGACGATACGGTTCGTAAAATCCATCATCTTGCTCTGCTGAAACTGGCGAGAAAGTACGGATTCAAGCCTGAAGATGAGATCGAGGAACCGAGCCGGAGTGTTTTACGTCGCGGTCAGCAGGCTGGTCACAAGTACAATACAATCGGTGGCAAGGCCGTCTATGCTGCCGGTGCTGGCCCTGACGTGGCCGGGACAGTTCGGCGGAAGAGGATCAGTAAGCCGACAGCACATCGAGGCTTCTTGAAAGCGTGCATCTGCGTCTGGAAGGATACCTCAGACGTCAGCTTCGAACAGATCCAGCACAGGTTGGCAAAGGAGTACAGCTGGGATATTGGCGTAAATACTGTCCAGAAGCTGTACTACTCGGAACGTGGGCGGGTTTATGGCACGTATGCAGATGCTGGTGACAACCCCACGAAGGAACTGGACGCGGAGGAGACCATTAAAGCGACAGAAGGAGAAAGTGAGGTGTAGACCATGATGGAGGATGGACCAGACCCCGACTTCTTTGTATGTTGCAATTTGTATAGTACAGAAGCATGTCAGTCCGGACAGTGACTTGGACGGGTGCACTGCTCAGCTACGTGTGAGCCTTGATCATTGCAGTGCAAGGACTACTCGTGGTAGGTGTCAGTATTCAATGCATATAATCGTAATAATAAAGTACAAGCTAGTACACAGGAAAGCGTGATTCGTGATGGCGAGAGATGAAGTGGGGTGGCGTTCTCTCCATCCACGACCCATGCAGCTAGCCCGCCTTGGCTCGCTTAGCGATGCGCCCACCTCAATATCGTCGCCGCCGCGAACTTTTTCGACTCTTCAACCTCTTGTTCAACTAACCCGACTTATCAGAAAAGACAGACCACCTCTCGCACTAGCCATGCGTGAGTATCGTCCTTCTGATCGGCTGCGACAGCCTGGCTAACGACCATTGCAGCTCCCAAGTTCGATCCCTCCGAGGTTAAGGTCATCCACCTCCGTGCGACCGGTGGTGAAGTCGGTGCCTCCTCCGCTCTTGCCCCCAAGATCGGTCCTCTCGGTCTCTCGCCCAAGAGTGCGTATTCCACACTTTCATGCGAGCGCAGAGCTGCGCATGCGACAATTGGAGCAATCGCTAACGAATTCCGTAGAGGTCGGTGAAGATATCGCCAAGGCCACTGGCGACTGGAAGGGTCTCCGCGTCACCGTCAAGTTGACCATCCAGAACCGTCAGGCCGCCGTCTCCGTCGTTCCCTCCGCCTCTTCCCTTGTCATCAAGGCTCTTAAGGAGCCTCCCAGGGACCGCAAGAAGGAGAAGAACATCAAGCACACCAAGTCCATTCCCCTTGACGAGATCATCGCCATCGCCAGGACCATGCGCTTCAAGTCTATGGCCAAGTCCCTCGAGGGCACCGTTCTTGAGATCCTCGGAACTGCTTTCTCCACCGGCTGCCAGGTTGACGGCCGCAGCCCCAAGGCTATCCAGGAGGACATCCACTCTGGCGAGATCGAGATCCCCCAGGAGTAAATGTTTGCACATCGATAAAACGGTGCATGACAGACATGATTGGATGATTTACGCCATAGATGGTTTACATAGCTGAATGAGCAGTACGTCTCCAACACAGAGCTCCAGTTCAACTGGTGGGACATGTCCAGCTACGGTGTTCGAGGTGTCTGAAACAAAAGTGACCTTGGCATAAGGCAATAAGATACCCATTTTGTCCACTCCAATTCGTTATCTTGCTGCTGTGAAGTACCGTTATGTCTGTGCGTATCTGCAGCATAACCTTTGGGAATGGAGGCTTCAATGAATCATGATCTGCACCTTCGCCTGTGAATATCTCCAGTAAACTTTTACCAAGGATAGAGACTCGCATGCGTTCGAAATTGCATTTACCTATTGAGTCTGCGCAAATCTAGTGTCGAAATTTGGATCAAGGTGCGCTAAACCCTTTGCAGCTTATCGATAAAGATATGTTCAGTCGCAAAAAGTGGAAGGTGACAAATACCATCACGCATTCAAACAACAACAAGATGTCAAAAGAGAAGGCTGGTGTTGATGCACCCAAGAAAGACCTCAAGGGTGCCAGTGATGTGGAGTTGAAACAGGGCAAGAAGAGAAAGCGAGTGGAAGTGCCAAAGAAAGGTGACGAGAAATCGATCAAGTTCGATGAACCAAAAACCGATGCAGATGAGGTCGAGGCCCCAAAGTCAATATCTCAGGTCTCAAATCAGAGCCATAAGGACACAAAACGACAATCAGGACAAAAGACAAAGCCGGCAAATGCAAGACCTCAACAAGCTGTTCCACCACATCTCTTGCGCAAGCGTGACGAGCTTCTACCAAAGCGAAAAGCTCTTCCCATCTGGCCAAAGGCCCAAGAGATCAGGTTAGCCCTCAAGAAGAACAACGTCCTTGTCCTGACCGGAGAGACGGGTTCTGGAAAATCAACACAGGTCCCGCAGTTTCTTCTGAGTGAAAAATGGTGTACAAAATGCATAGCCATCACACAACCCCGCCGAGTCGCTGCGATATCACTGGCCAGGCGTGTTGCGGAAGAGATGGGTAGCTACATGGGGAGCCAGAGCCCTATGGCGAAAGTCGGCTACAGTGTGCGATTCGACAATGCTACCGGACCCAATACGAAGATCAAGTTCCTCACCGAAGGAATGCTACTTCAGGAGATGCTGAGAGATCCGATCATGTCGCAGTACAGCGCTGTGGTGGTCGATGAAGTGCACGAACGGAGTGTGAACGTCGATCTGATCCTTGGCTTCTTGCAGAATCTAGTCGCCGGGGTGGAGCAGAGTGGTAAGAAGCGGGATCAGCCTCTGAAAGTCGTCGTCATGAGTGCCACAGCGGACGTTGAGGCGCTTGTTGACTTCTTCGATGAGTCTGGGGCGTCAGCAAAAGCATTACCGCCATCAGACGGCGATGTGACTATGAAGGAAGAGCAGGCTGTAGTGAGCCGGGTATCCAAGTGCTTCGTCGAAGGCCGGCAATTCCCAGTCAAGACAGTACATCTTCCGAGTCCTACACAAGACTGGGTCGAAGCTGCTCTCAAACTCATCTTTCAAATACACTACAAAGAACCGCTGCCTGGAGATATCCTTGTATTTCTTACAGGTCAAGACACGATCGAGGGTCTGGAAAAACTTGTCAACGATTATGCAGAAGGCATGGACACCGACGTACCTAAGGTGAGTGGATTACGCTTCTAGTATCTTGACAATACACATGCTGACAGCTACAGCTTCTTGTCCTTCCGCTCTTTGCTGCGCTACCACAGCACGCTCAACAACGCATTTTCGAGCCGACTCCAGCCCGCACAAGAAAGGTGATCCTGGCAACAAACATTGCAGAAACGTCCGTTACAGTGCCAGGAGTGCGATTCGTCATCGACTGTGGCAAGTCAAAGACAAAGCAATTCCGCAGTCGTCTTGGACTTGAGTCACTGCTCGTCAAACCGATATCCAAGTCTGCCGCAATCCAGCGCAAAGGTCGTGCGGGTCGTGAAGCACCCGGTCAATGCTACAGGCTGTACACCGAGCCCGGCTACAACGAGATGGAAGAGCGCACCACGCCCGAAATCCTGCGGTGCGACCTCAGCCAAGCAATCCTAACGATGAAAGCGCGCGGTGTAGACGATGTCCTCAACTTTCCGTTCCTCGACCGTCCGCCGCGCGATGCCCTCGAGAAAGCTCTCCTACACCTCCTCCATTTGCAAGCCCTCACCGAGACCGGCACGGTCAGCGAAATCGGTCTCAAAATCGCAAAGTTCCCGCTCACACCCACACTAGGTCGTGTCCTCGTCGAAGCCGCAAGACCAGAGCGCGACTGCCTCCTCGATGTCATCGACATCATCTCCGCGCTGAGCGTGGAAAACGTGTTCCTCAATTTGGTTACGGAAGAGCGGAAAGAAGAAGCCGAGGAAGCGCGTCGAGAACTATACCGCCGCGAAGGTGACCATCTCACGCTTCTTGTTACCGTGCAACGGTATGCGGAGGAGCAGTCAGACCGCAAGGCGTGGTGTATCCGGCACTTTGTTTCACACCGCGCGATGCAGAACGTTATGAATGTAAGAAAGCAGTTGAGGCAGCAGTGCCAGCAGCTTAAGCTCCTTACGCCAGGAGATGATCAAGATGCTTCGAGTCCGTCGGAAGAGAGGACGAAGAACATTTTGGCGTGTATGCTCAGAGGGTTTGTAGCGAATACGGCAAGGATGATGCCGGATGGGAGCTACAAAACGCTTAATGGGAATCAGCTGGTTGCGATACATCCAGGGTCTGTCCTGTTCGGGCGAAAGGTAGAGGCGATTGTCTTCAACGAGTTTGTATTCACTGGCAAGGCGTGGGCTAGAGGTGTTAGTGCGGTTCAGTTGGACTGGGTGTCGGAGGTCATCGACTCTATTTTGTAGACGAACATGACATGAGTTCCCTCCGAATCCATGACGTTTCGATCAACCACTTCAATCGATAACATCATCTCTTCTCGCAAAGATCTCCCTCAGCACGTCATCCGTCTTCGCTCCAATCGCATTGTGATACATGGAGTTTGTGATGAACGGCTTGCACCCCTTGATCGTACTCGCAGTCTCCATGCTCAGCTCGAAATCGACATACATGTCCTCATGGTAAACAGCTGCAAACGTTGGTACCTCATTCTTCTTCAGCTGCTCAGTATCATAAAGCTTTGGCCAATCCTTCTCTTCAGCAAGCATTTGGCCCACTTGCTTCAACTTGGCAAGCTCCGGGTAGCAGTCAAACATGAATGGGTATATCATCTCGCCGGTAAAGTAGACTGGGTCTGATGACTCCACATTCTGTAGTGAGAACTCGGGGAACTTTTCAAGAACTCGTTCAGCAGACCAATTGGCTGCTTCTCCCTGGCAGTAGATAGGCTCGTGTAACAAGGCATATACGACATTCGTATCCCACGACTGCGCAGCCTCAAGTGCAAGGACGGTAGGTCGTGTCAGGTGTCCAAACTGACTCAAGTCTGTGTCTGCTCGCAGGACCAACGCATGCACGTCTTCAAAACCGCCATGCTTGCCAAAGAAGATTCCAAGCTGGAGGAATCGCCGAGCGCTGAGATAACCCTCTCCGCCTTGTACACGGACAGTAGTGTCGCCAAATCTGGACAAGAGCTTGATGATTCGCTTTACACGGTCGATATCCTCGGGATACTTCGCGTAATATTGCTCGTTTCGCTTCTTCACGCGTTTGTATAAGCGCTCATAAACTTCGTCCGGGTTGCTGCGCAGAGGCGGCAGACCACCAAAGAGGAAAGCTTCTTTGACTCCTTCAGGATAGAACGAAAGATACGTCGTAGCACAGAATCCACCAAATGATTGACCCATTATGGACCACTTCTTCTTGTCTTCAGGGTAATCCTCGGTTAGGGCTTTCCGTACGGCCTCGCAATCCTTCACGATGCTGTCCGCACGGAAGCTCTTCATGTACTCTGCTTGGACCTTCTCGTCCCCACGGAGCTGCAAGGAGCTTTGGCTGATAGCTGTGGACAGACCAGTACCACGTTGGTCGAGCATAAGAACGCGGTATCCCTTGTCTAGGATAGTCGGGACCCATGACACGTTCTCAGGGCTGCGGCACTCAAAGCCTGGGCCGCCTTGTAGATATACAAGCCATGGTAGCTGGACCTTCTTTGGGTCTGGTGTTCCATCTGAAGAATAGTCTGCCGGCTTCTCAGCTTTGAGAGCCGAGCGTGCAAACAGTTGCAGATGCCCTGCTGAGGGGTTCGAGTAATCACGAGGTACCTGGAAGAAGTGCTCGGTGATTCTGAGCTTTCCTAGAACAGTCAGAGCCTTAACACTAGTGTTGGTAGATGGAAAAATATACCAGGCACTAGGTGACTTCTTTGTTCGAGGATCTTGGCTGCCTGTATCATGTTGCTGGTGTTTGCTGTAGAGTAAGTGGGGTGGAGTGAACGTCAAGTAGAGCTTTATCGATAAGGAACTCGACCCACATCCATCACCGTCGTGACGCATGAGCGTAAGTCCAGTTTCGAATTTCCTGTCCAATTGCATTTAACATCTCAGCAAGTCTGAAGGAAGCGACCACCATCTTAACGTAGTTGACCTTTCTTTTGCAACGATCACCGTCAGCTCTCCCCTTCTGCATCTTCAAGGGCGAAATTTTCCAGCAACTGCGGGGGCGAATCTTGAATTCGAGATTTGACATCCACTTTACGAGCAAAGTGAACAGACGAAATGGCAAAAGACAAGAAGAAGAGCGACAAGGCGGCCGCCAAAGCTGCAAAGGCTGCAAAACAAGAGAAGAAAGCCGGCAAGAAGGATAAGAAGCAGGCCACCAAAAACAAGGATGTCGACTCCGACACAGAATCCGTAGACCTCGATGCAGTTCTGGCCCAATATGCAAAAGAGCAGGAAGCGTTTAATGAAATCACCGAGACTCCCTGCGAGCCACCAGCAGCCAGGTCATCCAGCACGTTGATCGCAAACCCAGCCAATGAGAACGAGGTTCTGTTGTACGGCGGAGAGTACTTCAATGGCGCAACTGCACACTTCTACAACGACCTCTTTATTTACAGCATAAAGAGAGACACCTGGAACAAAGTCACGAGTCCAAATTCGCCTCTACCAAGATCCGGACATGCCTGGTGTCGAGCTGCGAACACGCAGGAGATCTACTTATTTGGTGGCGAGTTCAGTTCGCCTAAGCAAGGCACTTTCTATCACTACAACGACTTCTGGAAACTGGAACCTAAGAGCCGGGAGTGGACGCGTGTGGAGACGAAAGGCAAAGCATCAAGCCCACCAGCGCGAAGTGGACATCGTATGGTCGGCTTCAAGCAATACATCATTCTTTTCGGAGGCTTCCAGGACACTTCAGCGACTACAAAGTATTTGAACGATATATGGATCTACGACTGCGTCAACTTCACATGGCACGCACCAAAACTGCAGGCAGCGCGCGCAGTCCCAGATGCACGATCAAGCTTCACACTACTTCCCCATGATCAAGGTGCCGTCATTTATGGCGGCTACTCACGAGTGAAGACTGCTGCAGGTGGTAATAAGGGACAGCAGCAGCAGGGCAAAGGCAAGAGAGGCGGCGGTGGCGGTGGCCCTGCATCTCGCATGGTGTTGAAGCCAAAGGTCCACGTTGATACATGGTTCCTGCGTGTCACGCCGCCACCCGCTGACCAGCCGTCTACGAACCCGCCAACAGTGTCGTGGGATAAGCGTAAGATGCCTGCAAACGCGCCAAATCCGGCGCGTGCTGGAGCTACGATGGCCTTCCACAAGGGTCGTGGCGTGATGTTCGGCGGTGTCCATGACGTCGAGGAGAGCGAAGAGGGCATCGACTCTGAGTTTTTCAATCAGATGTTTATCTGGAACATAGAGCGAAACAGATATATGCCCTTGTCACTGCGCCGACCCAAAGCCAACGCAAACAAGCAGGCGGCCAAGCAGGCGAACGTCAGCCGTCGTGCACGTGGAAAAGCCGATGAAGAAGAGCTGCTCGCCAACCTGAAGGCGTTGGAGGAGAAAATCGGAGCTGCCACTCCGCATGATTCGGACGACGAGGCAGAAAAGGCCAAAGAAGAAGACGATGAAGAGGAACAACGCCCTGAGAAGCCGCGCCTTTTCGAGTTCCCGCACCCACGCTTCAACGCAGCCTTAGCCGTCCAAGGCGACACGCTCTACATCTACGGCGGTACATTCGAGAAAGGCGACCGCGAGTTCACTTTCGATGAGCTCTGGTCCGTCAACCTGAACCACCTGGACGGCGTGCAAGAGATCTTCAAACGAGAGCTCGACGACTGGCTCGGTAGCGACGATGAAGCGGACTCGGAAGACGACGAGGACGAGGACGATGAGGACGAGGACGATGAGGAAGATGAAGATGAGAAGCCCACGCCTTCCACCGCCCCGACAAGCGTCACCGACTCTCCCGTCGTCGTGCCTTCAAAGGACGCAGAAGAAGACCTCGGCACCAACGAGGAGATCTCCGCGCTCACTGACGGCCTGCCTCACCCACGGCCATTTGAGTCGCTGCGCGAGTTCTACGCCAGGACGCAAGAGATGTGGATTAATCTCAAGATCGAGGATCTTGATCGCAAGAAGAGGACCGATGAGTTCGGTGTAAAGGTAAGTCTCTCGTCGACGACAAGCATACGAACTATTGCTAACTTCAATGCAGGAGATAAGGCAGCTGGCTTTTAAGGATGCTGAAGAGAAGTTCTGGGATTGCAGAGAGGAGATCCGTGCGCTCGAGGATGAGCAGGAGGCCGCGGGTATTGGCGAGGTGGTTAGTTTGGCGGATAAGGAGAGTGCTGGTGCTGGTGCGGGGCGGAGGAGATAGATGTTGCTATCAGTTGGGGGAAAACGTATTGCAAATGGGTAATTTGATAGCAGTCTCAATAGGCTATTATGTCTCCACCGTCTCTCCCCGCATGATCTTCTGCGCCTGCTCCAACTGCTTCTCGATATCGAACTCCCAGATCCACTGCATCCTAGTGAGAAAGCTGTGCTCAATCTTCTCCAAATCATCGCCAAGAAGCTCGAGATCATACAACATGCCCGCCTCCTGACTCGTTGTCACGTTCTTCTGCGATCTCTCGCGCCTGACCTGATCGAAAGCCTTGAACGCGCGTTCCAGACCATCCACATCGCTCGCTTCCTTGACCAGGTTGGCAAGAATGTACGAGTCCTCAATACACATGCCAGCGCCCGCGCCTTGGTGTGGCGTTGTTGCGTGGGCTGCGTCACCCAGCAGACACAGCCGCCCCTTATAGAAGGTGTTGCAGGGCGGGTGCATGAACAGCGCCCAGACGTCGGGTTTCTCCATTGCGCCCACGATCTTCTGGACCTGCGGGCCCCAGTCGGCAAAGTCGGCTTCCATTTGCTCTTTGGATGTGGTGACTACCCATTTCTCGTCGTCCCAGGTTTTGCTCGAGTTGAATGCAACGACTACGCGCGTCAGTTATTGTAGAGCCATCATAGCTAGAGGTGACTTGCCATTCATTGTCTTGCCTTTCTGGACGGGGAAAGTAAGAATATGCCCGTGGTAACCCATGAATATGGAACTGTTCGCTGCAACCTCCTCGCCCAACAATGGTATAGCCTTTTCCATGGGGATCAATCCTCGGTAGGCGTACTTTCCCGAGTACTCTGCAAATGATGCAGGATCGTCTTTGCCGAGTAGCCATGGCCTCGTTTTGGACTTGATGCCGTCGCACCCAATGACTGCAGAGTGCTGTGCTGTAGTTCCGTCGGCAAAGTGAAGCACCATATCCCCAGACTCGTCCTCTGCATTGCTCAAATCCACGAGTCTCTTGCCAAAGCGCGCAATGTCATCAGGGATATCCTTGACCAACTCATTCAGGAAGGCAGCGCGATACACCCCTCCTCGATCGCCTCCAGCCGCCATTGGCACATCGAACAAAGCATCACCCACTCTCTTGCCTGGCTTTACGAAACCATCCTTGTCCGCTCTACGCTCGTCGCCTACGCGGATTGTGAACCACGAATTTTCTTTCTCTTTCCATTGGTTGCCAGTCTTTGTCTTGGTGAAGGCCTCGTGGATCTTAGGGGACATGAGCTTCATCGCGCGCCCCGCATTCGGGCCCAGATAGACTCCGGCTCCGATTTCACCGAAGTGAGACGCTGCTTCGTAGACGGTGATGGGCACATCATATCGCAGGAGTGTAATGGCGAGGCAGAGTCCAGAAATGCCGCCGCCAACAATGGCCAGGTTATAATCTTTCTTGGGTGAATCTGTAGAGGGCATTGCGGGGAGTTTGTGATGGGGGAGGTTCAGTCGAGCAATTTGGACCTCGTCTTGCGGGGTGTGGCCTCAATGCTAGTTTTGAGGCTTGATACAAGCTCAACGGATCTAAAGTACGGCTGTCACAACGGGTGCGGCTCTGCAGGAAGTTACTGTGAGCTTCATCCGACGGCGTCTCTTCGACGCCAATTGCGATGACGCATGGGTGCTAGAACGCTGGGTCTGGCCAATCAGCTGAGGTGTGAATAGCTCGGCACCCTGCATTTGTCGTCGCAACGGTCTCGGTAGGCCAAAGTTCGGAGGTTAAGGAACGCGAGTGCGAACCAGTTACCACACACAGGTGGCCGCAAAGGCCCTAGCCGATGGTGCTCATCCGACGAGGCTTCATCTCCAGTGTGTCTTCCGATGTCTGAGGGAACTCAAACAAGCCTGACCAAGACCAAGAGCGATGTGGGGTGGTTTGTGGGGTTGACCTCGTCGTTTCCGCACCTCGGAACTCGATTAGGTAGCCCAAATTAGAGCCCGTCTGATTCGCGCTAACAGCAGGGTGATGCTTCGATGATCACAACAACAACCACGATCTGTGATTCGATTGTGCGACCTTGAGCCTCGCTACAGACCCAAAGATTTCATCAGAAGTCTACAGCATGCAGGGTGCTTGATACATCATACGGCTGATGTGCTGGGATCTGGCCTTGGTCGGGCAGCTCGGCCCCTCTCGTCATCACTCCTGTGATGCTAGCTAGATGGAGTATACTTAAATACAAAGGGAGCTCTACAGCTTTTGGTTCTTCTCAACAGCACGACATTCTTGTTTTTAGTACCTGTCATCGCACACCTGGTGAGTTTGCCCCCACGATGCCGGACGCTTCGTATGCCGTGTGGCAACCTCCTGCCGTGGAAGGCGAGAGGCCTGTTCACGTTCTGGTCACTGGCTTTGGCGTAAGTCTAGTTTCTCCATCGGTCCCGCAAATTTGTAGCTTCAGTTCGCTATATTCTGCATCTCTGTTGTCTTGGTCCATGGCAGTCTCAGCTGTGAGGCCTCCACGTTCCCCTGCTCAATGACGCAGAAGGATGTCGGCGGAAGCACACAGCCGAGACCCATGGTGAGTGACGAGCAACCTGAACAGTGCAAACATACATGACAACTAGGTCGTCACATGGACCATACAAGAGCAGACGGACCATGCGAGAGAAATCAACCTTTCGTCTGTTGTACGATGCTGGGTGAATCGACCTCATACACAGCTTGGTCGATATTCCCATTAATCCCCCATTCTCAATCTCATTTCCTTGTCTGTACAACCACACGCCCACCCACTAACAACCCTCCAGCCCTTCCTCGACAAGTACCCTAAAAACTCCTCCTGGGAAATCGCCTCTACACTGCCCGCCCTAATCCCCGCCTCTTCTACCAATCCAACACCGATCCACATCAGAGTCCACCACGAGCCCATCCGCGTCGCCTACCAAAACGTCCTCGACATCGTGCCCCAGCTACTCCCACCCAGCAGCTTCTACTCCCCGTCCCCAGATATTGTGCTGCATATTGGCCTGGCAGCAAGCCGTTCGTTCTACGCCATCGAGCAGGGTGCGCACTCGCGCGGCTTCGGCAAGACGAAGGACGTCGACGGGGACCTGTTCGCGGACGCCCTGGCCGATGATTTGTTCCCTGTAGCACACTATCCGGAGGTGCTGCACACGGGGTTCGACACGGCGGACGTGCTAACGCGGTGGAAAAGGTGCCTCGGATCGTCGACCGCGGCGGACGTGCGTACAAATCCTGATGCGGGCAACTTCTTGTGCGGGTTTATTTACTACAACTCGCTGGCGCACTACCACATGATGAACGGAGAGGGTGGAGACAAGCCGGTGGTGTTCATGCATGTCCCGGATGTGAGTGCGAGTGAGGCGATGCTGCAGGAGGGTTGGGAGGTTGCGGTTGCGCTGATCAAGGCGTTGGTGGAGAGTAAGAGGAAAGTGGGTCTTCACACCACTTGGGGTGAGGGGGTGGGGATGCAGGAGGACGATAGCCGGAACAACACTCTTGCTTAGGTGGTGGGTGGCAGGTCAATATTGGGTATCACGGGCAACATTATGGGTTGAAGAGGAGCAGAGGAATTGAAAAAACAAGCGTTGCATAGTTCCGACTTTCTAACTACGAATACAACAGAAAAAGGCCACACAAAAGGCCGACGCAACAGAAACACTCGATTGGGTCAATTGTGTCCAAGATCCGAACATGCTCAAAACAAGGAGCGGGTAGTAGCAATCCACTTGCGCAGATTCCCGGCATAACGCACTGATACACGACACTGCACACCCCTGTGAACAAGACCTGTGTTGACGGCATTTTCAATGCTGTCGGCCACTCCCCGAGCTTCCAACGGTCCATAAACCATCTGTATCGTCTGCAAAGTGCCGCTAGCAATGTTCCAGACCACGTTCATATATATCGTCATTGAATCACGACGCGCGATTTGCTCGGGTGTGGGCGAGATAGAGGTGCGCTGTCGCGGTGGACACAGAACAAACTTGCAGTGGGGGCATGAGGTCGCTTGCGCTTGAGAGGAGTGCAGCCACGTAGACATGCAAGTCTGGCCAACGACATGTCCGCAGATGAGCTCGAAAGCCGGGTCGGCTGCTGTGTATGCTTCAAGGCAGAAAGCACACCGCATGCGATGGTCTCGCTCGTAGTTCTTGACGAGTATGTCGTCCTGAAGTCTAGCTTCTGTAGTAGAGAGCAGCGATCCAACGGCCGCGATATCTGGATCTGGACCTTCCATGACATACACCTCTTCAAAACGCATACCCGGAAGCAGACTATCAAGTTCGGCCATCACAGTGACGAGCTCGCTTTCATAGCACTGTATTAAGGTGCCAATGAGAGCATTGAAGTCGTGATCTGATCTGAGGTAGGACCTAGCGTCGAAAGTGTTACCATAGCGAATCCACGTTACCATTTGCATCGCAAAGACGTATTGAGCTCGCGAGGCCATGAAGGCCAGCTTGTCTGAAGCTGGGTTCTCGGTCTTGTCCATACCTTCTTGCAGCATTGCAAGGAGATCGGCCAAGACTTGGTGATTGCTAAGGAGTCTAAAAATCTCGGGGCGTGGAGCAGCCTGCTCGGCCTGGGCCTCTCGAAGCATGTCGAAGAATGACATGCCCCGTCTGGCGCATAAGTCGTCTATGTCCCACTTTATCGACATGAGCGTCGTCCGCATCTTGATTCGGATGTCTTTGAAGTGTCGGAAAGCTTGTGACATGTTGCTGGTTCTCTCGGTTGAAGACATGATGTTAATAGAAAAGAGTCGGGCCCTGGCGTATAAATGGCACACTTTTATAGAGTAGAGATCTCTTTTCACCGCCCTCCTTAAGGCCATGTTTGATACCGTCACGCAATACGAACTGTTTCACAATGAGAGTGACGCAGTGTTTGCAGAAAACCGATGCTGAGGGTGACAAGTAAAACTTTATTTTTCAAGGTCTCTTGTCTCATACCGCTGAGTTGCTTTTATTTGCAGCGCATCTCACCCCTGAATCTACTCTTTCAACTTTTATTTGCTGGGTTTTATACCGTTCATTGGCGATGTCATCTTTGTTGGAGGTGGGTATGTTTGCCTACGGCTTCTCCGAGCGAAGATGACATAGTGAGAGACGATGTATAGGTCCAACACCCAGACTAGATTCTGGGCTGGGAACCGGCATAGTCTTGTGCTGACTTGCAGTCTGGGAACGTAGTGGGTGCAATGTAGTACGCATGGCAGAGATGCTACACCATGTAAGAACTTTGGTTCTCTTTCGGTAGTGATGTAAGACACGTGTACTACTTCACCACGACTACGTTCCTCGGTCGTGACGAGCCACTTTTAGGGTGCCGTGCCTGTTCCTCCCTAGCTTGAGCAGGGCTTTGCTCGACAGGGGTGATTTCTTTGTTCGACATGTTGGCAAATATAGAGGATACTTCGGCAGGTCATCAAGTAAATAACGTTGTGATCTGCTACGAGACATGATCTCGCAGCTTCTGAGATACAAAGGTGTTCCAGCTTTCAGGTATTTTAGCCGGGGTAGCGATGCACGTAGTGTTATGCTCGTTGAGCCAGAGCCATGTCGAGAGCGTCCATACAGTCGATGGAGGTTTGTCCTAAAAGGCGATCAATTGTAGTCCACGCGGAGGCTCAACCCGTCATACGTTGATCTCGATCCTCCGCCATTTCCGTTGACCGGCCGAGCTCTCGCAAGGAGGCCCTCAGACGCGCAATGCGTGCCTCCAAGTCCTCGATTTCCTCTTCCTGGTCCTCACATGTCCTGTCGATCTCTGGTAGAGCCATGACAGCGCGCTGTGCTCTTTGGAGCTTCAGCCTGATGTCGGTGGCCGCGGTGGCGACATGCTGGATTTCGAGAGGGCTGTCTGCAGCTGACTGAGAGGGTGCAGACGTGGGAGCGGTGTCGAGAAGGCGCTTGAGCAGCTTGTGGAGGTCAGGCAGGATGTCGAAGGTGGTTGGCGGTGGAAGGCCGGGGGAGGCCGGAGCTGCTTGTAGTGCCGGCGTTGCTGTGCCCGTCGGCGGGAGTGAGGCGCGTGCAGACGCTGGGGCGTGGGGTGTGGCAGCTCCAGACATGATAAGTGTCGCTGAGGCACCAGGTGAGGTAATTGTGGAGATAGCTGGGCTTGGTGTTGATGCAGGAGACGCGCCTTGTCCGACGCGCCACGCAGATCAGTGGCGCGGTGATTGGCTGCGTCGGCGGTGCTACCGCAGGCTGCTGATGTGCAGTTGCAAGTGTTGAATGGAACGCTGAAACGAGTGCTTTCTTTTTGCAGGCCAGGCGATAGATTATTGGCGCCGGCCGCGGTGATAGCGGTGGTCTGGTGGACTGGTGGAGTGGTTCAGGGCAAAACGCCCTCTGACGCCGATGCTAGGGCGAAAGCCCCACTACCCCTCCGTGCGCCCTCCAACACTTTTGGTTTATTCACCCTTCGCGACCTGTACTGTTCCCTACGGCTCGAGTCGCTTCTCGAGCTTTATTCTTTTACCTCTTCATCCCCTCTATCCCATTGACTCGTCATCATGGTGCAGGTCGACCAGAAGGCTGTCCTTATTGTCATCGACGGATGGGGTGTTGCGACTGAGAAGTCGCGCAAGGATGGAGATGCCATCCTCGCTGCGGACACCCCTACCATGGACGAATTTGCCAGGAGCGGCTCCAAGACCGCCCAGGGCTACACCGAGCTCGAGGCCTCTTCCCTCGCCGTCGGTCTGCCAGAGGGCCTGATGGGCAACAGCGAGGTCGGCCACTTGAATATTGGTGCTGGCCGCGTTGTCTGGCAAGACTCAGTCCGTATTGGACAAACGATCAGGAACGACAAGCTCGGCGAGGTCGAGAACATCAAGCAGTCGTTCCAGAGAGCCATCGACGGCAACGGCAGGCTTCACTTCTGCGGTCTGGTCTCTGACGGCGGTGTCCACTCGCACATCGACCACCTAGTCGCTCTGCTCAAGGTTGCTAAGAAGATGGGGGTTCCCAAGGTCTTCATCCACTTCTTTGGCGACGGCCGTGACACCGACCCCAAGTCCAGCGCCGGATACATGGAGGATCTGCTGAAGGCCGCAAAGGACATCGGTGCTGGCGAGATCGCTACAATCGTTGGCCGCTACTACATCATGGACCGTGACAAGAGGTGGGATCGTGTCGAGATCGGCCTCAAGGGTCTGCTCACAGGCGAGGGCGAGGAGAGCAGCGATCCGGTAGCCACCATCAAGGAGAGGTACGAGAAGGGCGAGAACGACGAGTTCCTGAAGCCCATCATTGTCGGTGGAAAAGAGCGCAGAATCCAAGGTAAGACCTGAACCGGCTGAGTACCGAGATGTCTTTATGCTAATTCGTGCACGCAGACAAGGACACCGTCTTCTTCTTCAACTACCGCTCCGATCGTGTTCGTGAGGTCACCCAGCTGCTGGGCGATGTCGACCGCTCGCCTAAGCCCGACCTCCCCTACCCGGCCGACATCCACCTTACGACCATGACCGCATACAACCCCAGTTACACTTTCCCTATCGCTTTCCCTCCTCAGCGAATGGACGATGTTCTTGCGGAGACGCTCGGAAAGCAGGGTGTGAAGCAGTGCCACGTTGCTGAGACGGAGAAGTACGCTCACGTTACCTTCTTCTTCAACGGTGGTGTTGAGAAGCAGTTTGAGAACGAGGAGCGTGAGATGGTTCCCTCGCCCAGGGTAGCCACGTACGATCTCCAGCCCACAATGAGCGCTATGGCTGTCGCCGAGAAGCTCTGCGAGCGCATCCGCACTGGCAAGTTTGAGTTCCTGATGAACAACTTCGCACCACCTGACATGGTTGGCCACACGGGTGTCTACAAGGCAGCCATCGAGGCTTGCACTGAGACCGATAAGGCCATCAAGCTGGTCTACGACCAGTGCAAGGAGAGCGGCTACGTTCTCTTTGTCACCGCTGACCATGGTAACGCTGAGGAGATGCTTACCGAGGAGGCCACGCCGAAGACGTCTCACACCGTCAACAAGGTTCCCTTCGTCATGGCTAACGCTCCTGAGTCCTGGAGTCTGAAGAAGACGGACGGTGTTCTCGGTGACGTCGCACCTACAATCCTGAAGCTGATGGGTCTTTCCCAGCCCGAGGCTATGGACGGCACTAGCTTGCTTGTCAAGTCGTGAGGCTAATGACTCTTCCTTTCCTATTTTCCCTTTTGTATAGACCACGGGAGTGTTGGCTACGACTCAACGCTGTATGTATAGAAATGGCATACACCTCAAGATCTAGATCAAGATCCAAATACAGGATGCTGCAGAAGCAGAACCCTTTTGCGAAAGTTATTATTTGCAAGCTTGCATGCGTTGTTGATGCCCGAGACCTGATACGCGATGTTAAGCCGTTCGCCCCAGCTGCTTGGGCAGCCACAGGCGTCTTGAGGAAGGCGCATTGTTGCGCTCTAATTGCACAGAATAATTCATGTCAAGGTTTCAAAGCTGTTAATATGCGTCTAAATTCTTCAAGACTTTAGTCACAGACAAAGAATAGCCGTTCATGCAGGCTCGTGCACATCAATAGCACCCCGCTAGGTGACCCCTCCAGCTGTGCCAGGGTCCGGCGCCCGCGAGCTGACCCTTGCCGTGCGATGTCCACGACAATTAAATACCTCTACACGATAACACAATTTCCTGCCTTGCGCATTCAGTGCCGATTTCCAAAGGCTCTTCTCCCCCAGCCCACTCTCCGTACCTCTACGAAGTAGCTCCGAACGCACCGCGCACACTGTCAGCTCAGCGAGGCTGAGACGTCGGCCCCCACAGACTCCATCTTACTACCCTTGCCCTTAGACGCTTCGCGCGCCTTCTCAGTAGACACCGATCGTCTGAACTTTGCGACTCGCAGAGAACTTCATTCGCAGATATGGCTTCGAACGGAGCAAGTGGAGTTAACACACCTCAGTCGCAGGCGCAAGTGCAGCCATGCCGGTACAAGACCGGAAAGACATTGGGCGCCGGAAGCTACTCGGTCGTTAAGGAGTGCGTACACATCGACACAGGGAGATACTATGCGGCCAAGGTCATCAACAAAAGGCTTATGGCAGGACGCGAGCACATGGTCAGGAATGAGATCGCAGTCCTGAAAAGGGTATCCATGGGACACAGGAACATTCTGACTCTTGTGGACTACTTCGAGACTATGAACAACTGTAGGCAATCCGACTCGATGGCAAGACGCATGGCTAACCATTTCCAGTATACCTCGTGACCGACCTTGCGCTTGGAGGCGAGCTGTTCGATCGCATCTGCCGCAAAGGCAACTACTACGAGTCTGACGCAGCAGACCTGATCAGAGCAACCTTATCCGCCGTTGCGTATCTTCACGACCATGGCATTGTACACCGCGACCTGAAGCCCGAGAACCTGCTGTTCCGCACGCCCGAAGACAACGCTGATCTGCTGATCGCTGACTTTGGTTTATCGCGCATCATGGACGAGGAACAATTCCACGTCCTGACCACGACTTGCGGCACTCCTGGCTACATGGCGCCTGAGATCTTCAGGAAGACTGGTCACGGCAAGCCTGTGTAAGTTGATGACAAAACGTCTCCTCCAACTCCGCTGACTGCTAGGACAGCGATATCTGGGCCATCGGTGTTATCACTTACTTCCTCCTCTGCGGCTACACTCCTTTCGATCGCGACTCGAACCTCGAGGAAATGCAAGCCATCCTCGTCGCCGATTACTCCTTCACGCCTCTTGAGTACTGGCGCGGTGTCTCTCTGACCGCTCGCGAGTTCATTCGCCGCTGTCTGACCGTTGATCCAGCAGCGCGTATGACTTCTCACGAAGCTTTGTCGCATCCCTGGATTGCAGATCTCGCCAAGAAGCAGGCCGAAGGCGAAGAAGATCTCTTGCCAACTGTCAAGAAAAACTTCAACGCCAGGCGTACGCTTCACGCTGCCATCGACACTATCCGTGCTATTAATCAGCTAAGAGCTGGCGGCGCAGCCAGTATGATGGAAGGCGTCAAGTCAAACGAGCCACGACGCGGCGCGCCCCCGGCTCCCAAGTTCCCGCAACCCGCAGAAGAAGGCTCTGATCCCATGGAAATTGACCATGTCGACAGCAGAGGTAATGGTCACGGTCAGACTGAGGCTATGATAAGAGAACAAGAACGCAGGATCCGTGAGACACAGCAGGGCTTGTGGAGCAAGCGCTAAGGTACAGCGCTGCGATTCTCGATTCTTGCATTATTTTCTTGCTGAGACGGGCGAGGTACGCCTCGTGCGTTCAGGTCGGAGCGCTGGCCGACGACCGCTGATGAATTGTACATGCACACAGATCTCGACTATATACCACTGAAATTTCAGCAAGCTGATTCTCTTCCTAACCTACATGGTTCACTCTACTGTCGCACTGATGGGATCCAGGCACTAAAATTACCTCAAGTGAAAGAGGCACTACTATTGTGCATGAGAAAGTCGGAGTGAAGACAATCACCTTACATTGAGTTTGTCAATAGGCTATTGCACAATAGTAGTCCTGACATATCTTTCACTGTTCGTCCGCCCGCAAAGAGGGGCTTTCTTTTCGTGTCGCCCAATAACCTTCACAGACTACAAACTGGCCGATCCTATCAACGAAAGTTTGTGCGATCCCGACACGGCGAGTTCACAGTAGATATCGCATCCTAACTTTACCTGCTATCGACTCTGTCACATTGCTATCAAAGAGAACGACGTTACGATGCCTGATCTACGATCCTTTCCCCCGGACTTGCTCAGCGGCCTACAACCCCAGATGTCTCAGACTGCACAGGCTCAAGTGGCCATTCCCATCGGCATTGTTCGTGAACAACGCCACGTCTTCGAATCCCGCATATCAGCACATCACTTTGAGTACGATCACGTCTATATCGGTCGGGCTGCGCGGAACTTGAACAGACTCATTCACCAGGGTCGTACATACGCAGGATACTTACGTTCTGTCGAAAACACAACGTTGTTCGACCTACCTGAGCACCTCATTGGCTTCTTGCGAGATCATGACAACCTCTATCGCGCTGCAGTACGCAATCGTTCAGCCGCCCGAAAGGCCAGGGCCAGTCCAGGCATGGATGTCATAGAGCAAGTCAAGCATAGCCTTCACAACATCCGAACCGCCTACTACGTCAACGTCATCGAGACATCCCATTCCAAGACCGAATCTGAGCGTCTCAAACACGATCCCGTATTCCTGGAAGAGTTCGAATCATGCACGCACTCCCTCCAAGCTGAAATCATCCGCCTCCTC
The DNA here is from genome assembly GCA_022609225.1 of Boeremia lycopersici. Taxonomy (NCBI): domain Eukaryota; kingdom Fungi; phylum Ascomycota; class Dothideomycetes; order Pleosporales; family Didymellaceae; genus Boeremia; species Boeremia lycopersici. The sequence goes on from JAGKPY010000073.1 coordinate 71,210, forward strand.
ACCCGCCTCGAGCACCTCCACCCCAGCCTGACCAAAGACGTCGAGCTCGAGAACATCGGCCCGGACCACGACATCAACGACTTCGGCCACGAGCTCCCCCTCGCCTCTTCTACCCCCGATCCCCACGACGACGCCCCGCACTGCTGCATCTGCCTCATGCCCTTCAGCACCTCCCACCCCGCCTTCCACATCGCCGCCTGCGCCCACACAATCGGCGCACCCTGCCTCGCGCACTGGCTCAACAGCACCGCGCGCAACGCCAACCTCTGCCCGCACTGCCGCACTCCCTTGTGCGCGCGTCGCGCCCGCCGCCCCAAGAGCATCGCCGAGCTGCGCGCTGTGGCTGAGCTGCTCGACCGCGCGTTTCTGGTGCTCGGCAGGATGGAGCGGCTGCAGGAAGAGCTGTTTGGGAGGCGCACGGCGGAGGACTGTATGAAAGCTGTGGGGGATGAGTTGAATTATCGGTTGTTTGAGGGGGATGTGGGGTTTTGTTTGGTATGTGATGGGAGGGGGAGGGGGATGTGGGAGGTCAGGAGGACGAGGTGGCATTGATGGGTGGGGTCGGATGGGTGGTTGCTGTGTGGTTGTGGTTCGTTGCTGGGGTCAAGTTCACATGTAGCATCGCTACATTGTTCGATCAGGCGCTTCAGCTCGCGGGCGTCCTTATAACGGTATAGCAGTAGCACTTACCCATCTTCAACACAATATCGATCGAGGTTCTTCTTAAACCACAAGCAGCATTACAAATAAGACCCGTGTCTATTATGTCTAGATGCACCGTTCGACGCCTTTTTGGCTCTATCATGGATATCGTGTCGTCGTATACAAACCGCCTCTCTGCAGCAGCGAACCTACTTCTCAGCCATCTCCTCGTCCACCCACTCCCGCCACGCCTTCCACTCCTCGTAATCCAACGCCGCTTTCTTCCCCTGGTACCGCACAACCTTCAGCCCGACCTTCTGCCAGTCGTCCTTCCTACCGCTCCACCCCGCTTTCCGCATCAGACTCACCAGCGCCTCTTCCTTTGTCCAGCCCTGCTCGCGCGCCACGTCGGGAAGATACGTGGAGCCGTAGCGGCGGCCGTGGTATGTGAACGAGATGCGCAGGCCGTGCGTGCCGATGTCCCAAGCCAGGGGGTCGTTGTTGGGGGTTGGCTCGAAGTTGGTCAGGAGGGTGACGGCGGCTTGCAGGGAGGGGAGTTCGCGGGCGGTGACGGGCGAGAAGCGGCCATCGTCGAAAGCGCTGTGTTACTGTTAGTCCTGTGATGGAGGCGCCGGGGGGTGTGAGCTTACCTCGTTAATGCGTAGCTGCTCAGCCCTTCTTCTAGATCCAGGGGTTCGAATGTCCCGATACATCCACGCAGTCGCTTGTCTCCGCTGCGCGACAGTGTGTTCCATGTCACGAAGAGCGGGTACTCGCCCTGTGCGCTCTCTTCCTTCTGCAGCGCGCTGCCAAGCGAGGTCATGCTCGTCCCTGCGCTGCTGGCGGAGCTAGTACCGCTCGGTGTGGACGCTGCGCTAGATGTGCTACCACTTGAGGGTGAGAGGAGGCGCGAGATGGCGGCAGGTTTGGCAGGTGAGTCGATGTCAACTTCGGCGACGTCGGTGGTGGTGGCCGAGGCACTGTACTTCTTCCAGAGCGCTTCGACCTGGCGGAGGGAAAGGGCAGGACGCTTTTCAAGAGATGCGGTAAGGCTTTCGAAGCAGTACGCGCAGTGAGCGTCGGTCGCCATCTTGCAGCTTGAGGTTTGCGCTCGATGAATGTGCTATTCGCGATCTTGAGAGTGGCGATGGTATCGGAGCGTAGCGAGATGTCAAGAGCGACTCTGGGTTCGGCGGCTATCGAGCCTTTAGGACCGACGTCTGCTTGTTAAGCACACTAAAGCAAGGCAGTGCAGGCGAAGCACCGGGAGGCCTCGGCAGGGTATCCTACGAACTCTCCGCGGTAAGCGGTACAAGAGCGAGGTTGTCAAGATCTTGACGTATGCTTGGAGCTCTTGTATCGCCGGCGGAGAGTGAGGTGAGCGAGTGTAATGTTGTCGAAGCGGAGAGAGCGTGTACCCCGCTGGTTGGTGTTGCTCCACATGCATGGAGGGGCGGCCATCTGCCCGACGTCACCTGAACAGACCACGATACCAAGACTCACAACTGGAACTGAATGTATTGATCTATATGCATTAAATAAAATGCATCAAAACACAGCGTTCATGAGTATTGCGACAGCCAACGACTTTCCTCAAAAAGAGCCCCTGAGTCCACAATGACCTAACGTTAGTAGATGGTATGTAACCCCAACTTCATGCACACTCGCCCTACGGGGGAAAGGACGGCGTGTTTGGTAATGTTGGGGGTGTTTGATCTTGGCACGAAGATATTCCTTCAGCAGGTCGAGCATAGAAGAGCTCTGTTGCTGTACACACTAATGCCGGTCGTCTTGAGGTGTGACCCTCCTCTCCCCAAATCACTTACTGGAAACAAACAAAAACAATGCTCGCATGCATCACTGGGCGCACTTGATCGGGATCGATCATGACTTTTCGACTTTTTCATTGCCGCATCTCAGTGCCTATGGTGTGGAACCCACGTCCACCCGTCTGGGGCTCGTTGCCGCCAGAGAAAGTCCGAATGCCATTGACGCCGACCAGATGTCTCATGAGGAATCGATAACCGCCCTGTGTCTCGCTCGTTCGTGATCGTTTGTCGTTTAAACAGTGTCGCGCTTGCCCTCCTTGACCTCCTTCTGTGCGGGAGTTAGCTGGCCGTGTTCATCGAAGATCGGAGGCAGTCGGAAGAACGCACCAGGGCGCGCTGGGTGCCGTGCAGAGCATGCCTGTGGTTGCGGCGGAACTTGGGGTCGGTGCCCTTGAGCGAAGGGTAACGGTGAGTCTTAGGCTTCTTGATACTGCGGTGCCATCATGTCAGCTATGCCATCCTTCATCCAGTACAAGTGTCGGTGTGCGTGCGGAGGAGATGCGATCGATGTCCGTTCGTGCGCGCTCGAGGCAGGAAGTGTGCGTACCCGTTCCTGTGGTTCTTCTTCGACTGGTTGTGCTGAGACGAGTTCTTTGACTCTGCGCTGCTGTTAGCAACACTGCTTCTCTGCCTCAGGGCATCTCAACATACTGGCCATGGCGACTGATTTACGTGTCGATTGTCCGGGTGGATTTGTCGTGAGCTGCGACTGGCGACCAGCAGTCGAATTCCCGTGGTGTGTTCGCTTAGAACACCCGGACTTAAGCCGACAACAACGCTAACCACTTCGAGTCGAAGAGCAAAGAACATCACCTAGAATAACGTCACAAGCACGGATGGGTATGATGTTTTTCAGTGCAGTATCCATTTATCATGCATTCGTTGGAAAATTCTTTCTGTTTCGTTGTCGTTTCTCAGCCGCGGCCGCCGCTCCTCCGCCTCCCTAGAATCCCTCCCCCGACTATTTTCTGTAAACGCTCACAATGGATTTGCGCGAGAGTAAAGAAACGAGACACTCCTAATTCTCCCTGGACTGTTCGTAGTCCATTGCATCCTGTCCAGCTTGCTGCTGACGCATGCGTTCACGGATGACATCTTGTGCCGTCGACGACTGGCCAGGACCTTGGGGACGGTTCGCTGACTCACCCTCGTCGAATGACAGGCCATCGAGCGCGCGGGCCTGTTGTCGCTGCTGCTCTGCGCTCAATGTCGTTTGTGTGGTCCCCGAGCTGGCGACGCTGGCGCCTGCCAATGGACTAGCCTGGCCTTGTTCTCTAAGATAACCAGGCACAGCACTCGCTTTGCTGACAGCGGGGCTACCTAGCTGGCTGAGCTGCCTGGCAGGTGTTCTGGCGCCCTCACCAAAGCCAACAAGGGAGGCTTCGTCACTGAATCCGCCCACACTAGATGTCTCCTCAGTCTGGTCTTCACTCATGCGATCCGGCTCGTTGGCACCGGCATCGCTGCCGCTTGCCCAGGTCGTACGACCACCTACGCTACCGGTAGCAGAAGCGCTACCGACAGTGCTCCTCTCACGGAATATTTGTGGCTGGTTGTTCGAATCGAAGTAGCCGGGGGGCGGGTTGGCGGCACTTCCTGGGCCGAGGCCTTGGGAAGTCCGACCGCTCACGCCAATGCGTTCAAGACCTGCCAAGCGCGAGATGCGATCCGCTCGCTCAGCATCACCGGGTTGATGGTGGTGAGGAAAGTGACCGCGATGTCCATCTTTGATAGCCACTGTAGACAGCTCTGACATGGTCGTAGTGGCTGAGTTTGGCGTTCCCCTGGTCAGATCAGTAAATGTATACAGCGGTATAATCATCCTTACTTACGGGATTTCACTAGGGGTAGCTGGGTCCGACGGCGGAGGTGGCAGATTGATCAAGGTGGGCGCGTTGGTTGCCATTGTGTAGTTCTTGGGCGTCGTTATTTGGTGTGGTGTAAGGAGTATAGGTAAAGACGACTGATTGTGTTGCAGTTCGCGTTGTAAGGCAAGGACGAGCCAGGGCTAGCAAATGACGTCGCTGCGGGGCTGGAGAAGCAACGGCTGCACACGCGAGCCGTGTTATCTTGGTTAAATGGTTACACTGATCGTCAGGGGTAGGTCCGCGGATGCACAAATCAATTCACAAAGCGGCCATATGTTCAAGTCAATTGAACGACCCTGATGTGCACCGGAAGTGGAGATGAACTGCTGTGGATGCAGGGTCCCCGCCTTATAGTGCGGGTCGTGCTCCTCTCACCTCGAGCCTCACTCACTGTCCCTGCCTCATTTAACATCGCGAGCAACCGATTACGCATCCTCGTATAGGTATTAGCAGAACGACACGGACGTGGCTTCGCTGACAGTAATGGAATTTACACCGCTATCACATAACTGCTCCACGGTTGAGTCGCGGCGACACTCGCCCAGCGTAGATCAAGGCAAAACATGCTTAAGGACATACGATGCGGTCTAAGAAGCTGCAATCATTCTAGCAGCTCGTGATTCCATTGCTATGTCGCTAGGACGATTATAAATCAACAGCTTAATACGTTATGGCCAGATTTATCTGCGCCGCTTTCCGAGCGTGCAGAAGATCCACTCGATATAAAGCGCTACAGGTAGAACAGCCGCAACGAAGCTCGTATACATCCCACATCTCCCACGAACGAGAACAGTCTGCTGAAGTCTCCTGAACACTGGATCCCATTTTCCCAGGCCCAGACCGGTAGGCCGAGCCTAGGGGCTCGACAAGCCCAGCTTCTCTGATCGACAGATCTTCTTGTGGACCTTCCAGTGCTGCTTCTGGCATCCAGTAGAGCAGTACTTCCGGCCCTTGCATTTGCCACACTGGAGGAGCGCAGTGCCGCCTTCCCCATGATGAGCGGAGCACTTGGCACACACATCCGGGTTGTGGACCTTGTTGCGCAACTCCTTCATGGTGATAGAATCCGTGGAGTTGCCCATGCCCGTGTTGAAGATACCTCCTGGGCTCATCACATTCATTCCCTTCCATCCGGGGCCGCCGGGCTCCTCGTCAGAGTCATCAGCCATAGCGTTGGCTGTTTCCACGAGGTCCTTTGATTCGAAATCGTAGGGCTCTCCGTTCTTGTATCAGCCTGGACCAAAAAGCGCCTTGCGCATCTGTTTGAGCGCGTCTGGCATGAGGCCACCTTCAGTAAAGACGACCCTGAGCATGTCGAGATAGGGCTCTGGAAGGCGACAGCCAAGGGTCATCGCACAGGCGCCAAGAAGAACGTAACCGTAGCATGGGTCGCGGAACATGTACTCAAGCATCTGGTCCCGGCTGCCATCTGGAACGGATAGCATCTTAGTCTCCATGACCTTGATGAGGTCGGTCAAGGCGCCAGAGTCCAGGTGCTCACGTACGATATCGGAGTGGGAGCCGCCGCCGTACATGGAGAGATAGATGCTGTTGACTTCTTCCTCGCTCTTGCCTGCAGCTTTTGCAGCAGCCTGCATCTCCTCCTCAAGCTTAGTAAGACCGAGCTCATCACCTAGCTCACCGAGGGTGTCGAAGTCGTTGTCCGACTGGAAGAGACCTGTTTGGCAGTGAGCTTGGTGAGGCAGTTGTCTGTCGCACCGCACTTACCGTAACCCCACGCACCCATGGCTGCTACTGTCGTTGTTGATTGCAGGTGTGGCTACGGAGACAGTCAACGCTGGAGTGAAGTTGTTAGTGCTCGACTGAACGAAGGCAGATGGCTGCGTGCACTGAGAGTGAAGGTTGCACAGATGGCGGGTGGAGTGAGGGTGGGCTGGATCAGGCAGAAGCAGCTATAGTACAATGGTACGTCGTCCTTGAGGAAGGAGCGCGCCCATGTGGTAGCTTCCTCCGCAAACTGCGTATGCCGCAGTTTGCGGAGGAAGCTACCACATCATGGCTGCAAGCACCGCTGCAAGCACTGTAGCAACAAATTTCACGGTACTCGAAATCATCCAGCAACTTCATCCGGCTGACACAAGCAACGCATCCACTCAGTGAAGCACGCAAGATCAGACAATGAAGTGCTGAGATTGGAGCTAAAACACCTTCACAAGTCACTTTCTGTTAACAGCTGGCTGCCGCGAAGTCTTATATCCACATCGAATACTACCATACTTTAAAGTCATCTGACACTAGTTGCAAGACCGTCGGGCAATCACAACAAGCATGGGAAGACGTTCGTTCACGACTCTGGTCCAAAATATCACCAGGCTGGCCGCCGAATCAAGGTGCTCGCGGTGCAGAACGACCCGAAGCATCAAGCACTACTCTATAGTATTTGAACACAGTCTCGGATCAAACAAGTTTCGTGTGTCGTTCTTTGAAGGATTGTCAAGCTTCGCACCGGAAGCTTGTCAGCCCTGAAGATGAACCGCTAAGACGTCGGAGGTGGCGCCGACCCCGTCTGGGGAAACGCTAAAAGCGGAAACAGCGTCATCGCAACCCAGCTTCGACATGTCATTCGATACACTGGATGATCGCCGCAAGGCTGAGCTGCTTGCGTTGACATTCAGTGCTTCTAGCACGCAGTTAGAAGATCATCTGGAGCGATTGAACCATGGCTGGCTCCGCCCCGCCACAGCCACAGGATACCGATACTTCTTGTAGAGTAGTCCACGTATTGGGAGAGAACGCCTGAAGATCCGACGGTCGGTATTTAGAGCTTCGTTCCTCCAAGTGACGATAATTATCCTATAAACCCCAAAGCACGTAAGAAAAACCAAGACACATCTTTCGACGAACAAAGTGCAAAATGCCATCGCTTTTCTCGAAGAAAAAGGACAGCGAAAGGGAGATTACTCAGGCGGGCACATCGGACGACTCTCAGTACGCACACGAGACATGCTTACCACAAGCTCAATACTTACATGAATGTAGAGTTGCACCTCCTGCACACGTAGATGATGGAACACCGCCAACCTACAAGACAACATCCTACCTGCGCTCCCTCCATGACGGAGACCCCAATGATAAAGTCGACGTGCCGATGATTCACAGCGTGCACAAGCTCTCTTTTGGAGACTATTTGCCCTGGGGCAGTGCTATGAAGACTGGAAAGCGGACCGTGATCTCGCGCAGTATGACGCGCGACTGCTACATCAAACATTACGCCACAGACGAGGAGGGCAACTACATTGGCACAGAGAAGCCGTATCCAGACTGGAAGCTTGTATTTGTGCCAAACAAAAGCACACCTGATGATATCCTGCAGCAAGTAAGTGGCCACTCAAACACCACCGGATGCGGCGGAACTGCTAACCTGATGACAGCTAAATGAGTTTGTCGATGTGAGACATGATATTCGACGCCTGCACGAGCGCAAGGAATTGAAGCACATCCCGAATTAATATGAGCTCTTGTTTTGCTCGTTTAAGCGTTAATGCGTCTTTTCGGTAGATATTCAGGCAGTGTAATATTGGTATAATTTAGCTCGCAGCCTCCAGGTCCCCATGCCCTTTGCGTATCCACCGGCTGACCGGACGGTCTTGACTTGAGTGGGCGAGTCATGCGTGTCCGTGCAATGAAATAACCTCTGGAAAGCACAGCGACATGCACGGAGAAATGTGACGCGTAGGAGAGACAGTAGCCCATGAGACTTTATCCCTGGCCATCGCTGGGAAGCTCGAGACCCTTGAGTGACGTCCCGCCGCTGAGGCTTAAATTCTGGATATAGAAGTCGATAATAGTGAACTGAGATGCTGGGGAATAGACATTGTGTTCTGCTGGAAGCAATGCATCGATTGTCGAAAGGTTAGAGTGTGTCAAGCTGAGCATCATGTGCTGCTGGCGTCGTCAGTACAGCTCTCACGATTTACAGCACGCGCAAAGACGCATCTCGTAGTCTCGTGTGGGTGTATGTTTAGTGAAAAATGCCATTATCTTGTTCTGCAACTCTTTCGTATCGCTTGATGCTTCTGTGACGAGATCTCCAGTCGTGATGGCATCCTTTTCCTACCGCACTAGCGCTGGCCGTCGCGTCGAGGCAAGACTGTCGCCGCGAACGTGACAATTAGTGCACCTACGTTCTCGTGCGCGTTTACTTATGTTATTCGCAATCTCGAGGTTTGATTTGGTTGTTTGCCGGGGTTTTGCATCTTTTTACGCGTTGTGGTGGTTGTGATGATTTTTTGTACATGTACGTGTTAGTCGTGAAATGCAGGAATAACCAGTGTAAGAGAAGCCATCTCCAGGTGATGGAATAATAGCCCCATTATTTAAATCAAAGTAAAAACATATATATGTATCGAAATGAACTCGAACAAGTACGAAATTCCGCACACCAGTTCAATTTCACCCAAAAGACGAATGGTGTGTGGATTATGATGCTCGCACTACATGCCTCACACCTTGCAGCCCTCCGAGAAACCAACCAACATGGCCCCACATACACCCGACAAGCCGAACATCAAACATCAACACTATACACATGTCAAGGATGGATAGATAACGCTCATTATGCACTTGATCAACTACTCGTACACCTCGAGACAACGCACTTCACGTATGCCAGTTGTCCAGGTATTGACTGACACCACCCACACTCATGTACAAAAGGGAACTACATTTCCTATCTCCAAACCACATGTACCATGCACCGCTTACAACAGCATTTTCCTGGGGTCCTCGATGTACTCCTTGATCTTGACGAGGAAGGTGACGGCCTCCCTGCCGTCGAGCAGCCTGTGGTCGTATGTGAGGGCGAGGTACATCATGGGCCTGATCTCAACCTTGCCGTTGATGGCGACGGGCTTGTCCTTGATGGCGTGGAGGCCCAGGACGGCGGTCTGGGGGAGGTTGATGATGGGGGTGCCCATCAGGGAGCCGAAGACGCCGCCGTTGGAGATGGTGAATGTGCCGCCGGCCATGTCCTCGATGGTGAGCTTGTTGTCGCGGGCCTTCTTGCCGAGTTCGGCGATGGCGGCTTCGATGCCGACCATGTCGAGGCTCTCGGCATTACGGACGACGGGGGTGACGAGACCCTTCTCCGTGGCAACGGCAACGGAGATGTCGACGTAGTCGCGGTAGACGATGGTGTCGCCGCCCTTGGGGCCCTCGATGGATGCGTTGACGGCGGGAACGTCGCGCATGGCAAGGATGCAGGCGCGCGAGAAAGCGGACATGAAGCCGAGCTTGACGCCCTTGTTCTTGAGGATCTCATCCTTGTACAGCTTGCGGAACTCCATGATGGAGGACATGTCGACCTCGTTGAAGGTGGTGAGCGAGGCGGCGGTGTTCTGGGACTGCTTTAGGCGCTCGGCGATACGGAGACGCATGCGGTTCATCTTGACCTGCGCGGGTTATTAGTGGGAGTGTTGTCAGGTTTCGCAATCAACATACGCGGTTCTCTCCACGGCTGCCGGGCTGCTTGGCCTCCTCTGGTGCGGGCTTCGAGTCCTTCTTGGCCGCAGGCTTGGGTGGCTGAGGCTTCGACTCCTGCTTGGGGGGCTCAGGTTTCGACTCCTCCTTCTTGGGCTCAGGCTGTTTCTGCTCTTGCGACTTGGACTGCTCCTGCTCGCCAGAGGGTTGCGACGCGGTCTCCTTATCACTGGAAGCAGGCTCCTTGGGCTCCTCCTTAGCCTTCTCTCCACCAGACGGCGCCTCGCCGCCAATCTCGAGCTTGACAACATCTTGACCAACGGTGACGGTGTCCTCCTCGTTGACAAGGAACTCCTTGATGGTACCAGCCTGGGGTGCGTTCAGGGAAACGTCGATCTTGTCGGTCTCGATGGTCGCAATCTCCTCATCCTGCTCAACATAGTCGCCAACCTCTGCATGCTATTAGTACACGTGTGGCCCTTCTGCAGCGGTGTTCCTCACGTTTCGACCACTGCTTCAGTGTACCCTCGGTAATGGACTCGGCCATCTCAGGAACCTTGACGGTGGTGACATCGGCTGCAGAGGTGTTAGTAGTGGAGCTGTATCACATATCGCCGCAACGGACCATAGCTTCTTGTCTGGTCAAGGGTCCAGAGGCGTTGTGTCGCGAGCTGTCCAGGTCGTCTAGTGTCGGGTTAGCCATGCTTCCACGCCAGCCAATGGCACTGCGCACCTTGAAGCCTGGCTGAGGAGGCCAGACGCGGTCGCCTTTGTGATGGCAGAGTAGCTGCGTGCCGAGGGAGCCCGGACGGCAGAACGAGCACCTGCGCGCAGGGCTGAGGAGCGCAATGCGCTGGGCAGGCGGCGGAGACACTGTTGACTCGACATGACGGGCGACGGCAGAAGACCACGAGCAATGGAAACCAAATGGGATGCGCAAAAGCCGCAAAAGGAGGTGAGGAAGATGTGTTGTGAGGGAATTGCTGAAGCTGCAACAGGGCACCAGTTCTGACGTCTCGGATCGTCCAGTCGGAAGAATGGGCCCTCCAGCTAGCCGTAATGCCAAGGCTGCACCTCAGTTGCACAGCTCCCACAGCACGCCGACGACAACGAGGCATTGCGGCCACACATCACACAAACCCCTTCCGCCACGCACACGACTGGAAGGGCCGCCGTCGCCATGAGCACTAAGATACAAGTCCTGTACGCCGCCGCCCTGCGCTGCCCGCCGCCCGCAAAAACTGACAGCCCCCCAGGCGCCTGTACAGGCGGTCGCTGAAGCTCGCGCTCGACTGGAGCGTCCACCGATACCTCTGGCGCGGCCAGGCGGTGTACCTGCGCGGTCTCTTCGAGGCGAACCGCAATGTCACAGAGCCGCGACAGCAGAGGGTGCGTAGCCGGACCACACGCCGCCAAGAGCCACAACCACACGCCAGAACTGCGCTGATAGCTGCGAACAGGCACTGATTACCGAGACGGAGGCCCTGCTTGAGAAGTGGAAGCACCCCGATCCATACCGCCCACCCACGGCCCCAGGAGGTGCGTTGCTATCTCCCGGATATATATCCGCCACGGCCGCGGAAACGGCAATGCTAACATGTGTACAGGCTCAAAGTACGAGCGCAACCTGCCTGTTCCGATCCTGGATGGTGAGTGCTGTTCTTGTGTGTATGACTAATGATGCATTGCTAATTGGGTACAGCTCCACCGAAATGGATGAACCCGTAAGGACGGGGATGGATGACTGGAGAAGAGCATGCGTAGCTTTGTAGGTATATATCACACACATTGATGCGAAGCGCAGGAGCGCAAAGACGCCCAGAGACAATCAATCTTCTATGTTCAACGTCGTGGCCTGCTTGTGATGTCGTGATGCTCCGTCTTACCTTTGCTCGTGCAATGCCAGATCTGTGTAATGCTATATGCTGGATGGAACCGTTCATAAACATCGCACTATTGTAGTAACACAAGTTCGATCTTTTGATTGTGGTCAATGTAGCACATTGCGTTGATACTGTTTTGGCCATTTTAGACTTCGAGTTCGCAAACGGTGCTTGGTTCGCGAACTTGAGGCTTGAGGCTCGCCGCCTGCAGCTTGCCGCAGATTCGACCAACCAACGCCAAACTTCGACTTCGCGCAATCGCTCATGGCAAACCTCGACCACAACTCCAAACCCGTGACTTTCGTAAATCGTCGCCAAACCGTGCCATGTGCTGCGAGTTTGGAGAAAACGCGTTGCAGCTATGTAGCCGCGAAAGCGGCGGTGAGCGCTGCAATGCGAAGGTGGCAGTGTTGCGAGTATTGATTGCGCACACCTGTATTCGACAAACCTACTGTTAATTATCCAGATACTGATCTCAAAAGCGAAAGATAAAAGTCACAATCAAAGCGAGCAAGTGAAGTGATATAGCTCGATTCAGCTCATGAGCATCTGGCCAAAATGCGACCAGCTAATATACAGCTCTGGTATAACCCCGTGAAAAGCCGTGAACCCAAACCCAGTCAGACTCCCATTATCATTGCAGATGAAAAGACCCATGAAGAAACACCGATGAAGCAAGAACTCAAACGCAAGACGCGCTTACAGCTCCTGAGAAGGACCCTTGCCAGGCTTGGCTGTCTTCTTGGGCAGCAGGTCTGGATTGCATTAGCATTGGAAGCGGATGAGAGTGGAAAAGACGTACTCTGGTGAATGTTGGGGAGGACACCACCCTGGGCAATGGTGACGTGTCCAAGAAGCTTGTTCAGCTCCTCGTCGTTCCTGATGGCGAGCTGGAGATGACGGGGGATGATACGGGTCTTCTTGTTGTCGCGAGCAGCGTTACCGGCCAACTCGAGGATCTCGGCAGCTAGGTACTCGAGAACGGCGGCGAGGTAGACGGGAGCACCGGCACCGACACGCTGAGCGTAGTTGCCCTTGCGGAGCAGACGGTGGACACGACCGACGGGGAAGGCGAGACCAGCCTTGGAAGAACGACTGCGCAATGTCAGACAATGGTCAAAGAAGCTCAATGAAGCTTGCAGAAGGTGCTGGAGGTGGATTTGGATCGAAAAAGACGCGTCAAGTAGATGCAAGACGCGTCAAAGACTTCAAAACCACATGTTGAAGATGCAAAAATGCAAAGTCAAAACACCAGAGATGGCGCGCAAAGCGCAAAAGGCGCACTTACGACTGGGCGTTGGACTTGGTGCCGCTGGCCTTGCCTCCGGATTTGCCGCCAGTCATTTTGAAAGATTTGGGGTTGGGTGGTAAAGGTGGGAAAAAGGAGCTGGGAGCTGAAGATGGGCTGGGAGCGTGTGGTGGGCGTGGAGTGTCGAGACGATGGATTGCTTGCTGCTGGTGGGGGGCGGCGACGACTTATAAGGACGGCGCGGGCATGTTGTGGTGCGCGAGATCAACTGGCGGGCTAGCGCGACTGGAGCTCTGGCAGCGTCGCATCTTGGGGCGCGCCTGCCTGTTGCGCAAGATCACACTCGCCTCGCTTAGCCAGCCACTCACACGCCGCTGCGCCCGCCCCTCCATCACCGCTTTCGATCAGCAGCAGCTGTCCGCGCACGGGCCCGCCGGGCGCTGCTGGATCACAACACGCAGCGCGCTCGCCATAAGTAGCGCGTCCCCGCCCGACAGCGACCTTTCTCCCTCCATCTCGACTCCCACCCACGCACTCACCGTCTTCATCGCAGCCCAGCTCTACCAGCTTTATCCACCACCCTTTTCAACCCACACACTTACCAACTCTCAAAATGCCCCCCAAGGCCCAGAAGACTCCCACCACCGGCGGCAAGGCCCCGGCTGGCAAGGCTCCCGCTGAGAAGAAGGAGGCTGGCAAGAAGACCGCCGCTCCCTCCGGCGACAAGAAGAAGCGCACCAAGACCAGGAAGGAGACCTACTCCTCCTACATCTACAAGGGTAAGTTTGCAGCTCCAGCGTATCGAGGCGCGTCATTTGCACGCGTCTTCGGTCGCCTCCGGTGTCTGGTTGCATCCCCGGGTTGCAATCGCATCGTCTTGTTCCATCGAGCAGAGTTTTCTGACGCGTCCCAGTCCTCAAGCAGGTCCACCCCGACACTGGTATCTCCAACCGTGCCATGTCCATCCTGAACTCGTTCGTCAACGACATCTTCGAGCGCGTCGCCACCGAGGCCTCCAAGCTCGCTGCCTACAACAAGAAGTCCACCATCTCTTCGCGTGAGATCCAGACCTCGTACGTTTGTTCCATCCTCGGCTTTCAATCGCATTTGCTAACCTTGTTCGCAGAGTACGACTGATCCTCCCCGGTGAGCTTGCTAAGCACGCTGTGTCTGAGGGTACCAAGGCCGTCACCAAGTACTCCTCTTCTTCCAAATAGAGTGCTTGTTCATGATGGTTTGCTTCTTTGGGTTTCTTTTGCTTGTCTTTCGACAAGGTGGTTACGGGGTGACGGTGTTCATGGGTCATTTTCTAATGTGATCATGGGTCGGTTTGCTTGTCCATGCGTCATCGTGTCATGATGGTATGACACGATCCATCTGGGGTCTGTACATTATACCAAACGCAGACGGGAACGAATCAATTTTTCCAACATTCAAACATCATCTCCAGTCTTGTTCAATTCTTGTCTTCAACTTTGGGTTTCGTTTGGACTTCAATGTCGGGCCAAGGTAGAGGTCTGTCACATACTGACGCGCAGTTTGACCTCGAAAAGTTGGACATGATTCGCGCGTCAGACGCGTCGCGTGTAGCACGGTAAACGCGTCGGTGCACCGAATCCTAGCCATCCGAGGAAAGTGCAGATCAACGACCAACGCGTCAACTTGTCAAGTTCCGAAGGTGCGCGTTTCAACTCTGGACACTCTCGAATGGCCTTGAAAGTTTGAGTTGGGAAATTTCACAGTTTGGCAATTCGACGGCAAGACAAGGCTCTGAACGACTGGTGTAAAATGGAGGGAAATGGACAAGATGACCCCGCAGATGATGACATGGATATCTTGAGATGCTTGGGACTGTGACGTCTTTGGCATGTGCGGTTTCCACGGTACCATTCGAAGCAGGTGGACTGAAGTGTAATGACACGAACTACAAGCGAAGTCAACCCAACAAATGGAATTCAATCATTGCATTCAATTCCGAGCCATGTGCAAACAACAGCGCGAAGCTGACACGTGCGATTGCGCATCTACCTGACGCCCAAACTCCAAAAGATGCATGGCCTTGATATCACTGCGCGCCGTCTCGGCACCCACGCCAGACACACCTACTGCAGGCCGTCCTCGTCCCAGCTCTCCACCTCGTCAACAGCACCCTCCCTCTCCTGCCCTCTCGGCGCGGGCTCGCGCTCCTGCACATGCACGACGCACTTGCCCTGCACGCTGCGCACGCCCTCCTTCCAGGCGTCGTAGTCGGCCTCGTCGGTGACCAGGAAGGCGAGCAGCATCGACGGATCCATCTCGCGGATCTGCAGGCGGCGGATGCGGCGCGTGTGGCAGGTTGCGATGTCGGGGGGCGTGTAGGAGGGGTCTGGGGTGGGGACAATGGTGGTTTGGGAGTCGGTGATGGTGGACTCGGAGGCTGTGAGGGGGGCGGTGGCGGCGGCGGCGGCGGGGGTGGACGGGGAGGCGGTGTCTGGGGGGGAGTGGTAGGGGAGGAGGGGCCGGGTGCTGTGCGGGTCGAGGTAGAAGAAGGTGGTGCCTTGGGAGCCGACGAAGTAGTGGGATGCTGAGGGGCGGCCGCTGTGGTTCGGTTAGTCTGGAGCGTGGTGGGTAGGGGTGGTGGTGGCTGCTTACCCGGCAATGCCGATGCTCTGCTTCATCTGCAGAGCGGCCTGCAACGCCTCCCAGTAGACAGGCGTGATCTTGTCGATGCCTAGTCTGGTGCCCACGAGGATGAGCGTCGGCTGCCAGTTTCCGTCGTCGTCGACGGCGATCTGCTTCAGCTTGTCCTCGTACACGTCTGCGCCGTCGCCGGACACGTAGACCTTCAGACCGGCTTCCTTGTGCTTGCTCGCTAGGTCCTGTATGCACCGCGCTGCTGCCGACGGCCCAAACCACTCGCCTGGGTACTTGCCGCACACGGCGGCGCCATGCTCGACGAAACGGTGTATGGAGAAGGGCGCTCGTGCGTCGTCGGCGAAGAGCGACAGTATAGCGCAATGTGCCGGGTCCGCTGTGTGCTCCTGCCACCGCCAGTCGCGCCCCAGCCGCAGGGTCTGCAGGGCGTTGGCCAGGATGCATTGCCCACTGCGGATCATGCAGCCGAAGCCGGTGTCCGAGGTGAAGGCTGGCGAGGCGAGGTTCTGCATGCGCACGCGGAAGCTCATGGAGGCTGTTGCCTTGGGGTCCTGGCTCTTCTGGATGGCGGCAAAGCCCGAGCGGTAGGTCATCCATATGCGCGATTCGAAGTCGTCGAGGAAGGGCGAGGGCCAGCCGCCATACTGGGCCGGGTCTTGCCCGTTGGGGGCCTCTTTGCGGTCGGTCTCGTCGACGCTGGTCCTTATCCAGCTCTCGTCTTCGCCGCGCTCGTTCTGGGCGGCCTCGGTGGTGCGCGTGGTCGAGGGCGTGTCGCTAGGCGGCGACCTGAGCGGCGGCTTGGGATCGTAGCGCTCGCCGAGCAGCCATATCGGGTCTTTGGAGTCGTTGGTCGGGAGCGGGTCGTAGAAGGTGCGCACGAGGTTGCGGCCGACGCGCTCGAAGTCGTTCATGTTGCAGTCGAGGTGGAGCGGCTATTGCAGGCCGCCGTGGTGGAGGCGGACGCGGACGCGGACGCGGACGCGGAGGCGTTCGGGGGTGCGGCGTCCTGGAGGTGTCGCATCCAGACACGGTGCCTGGCTCGCGATCTATAGGGCGATAGGGCTGGGTAGGTACGTTGGGGAAGATGCAGCAAATGCTGCGTGGCTAGCAACTATCAAGGGCGGAGGTGCAACGGGCGGGAAGCTTCCCCAGCTCGAGCCCCGGTCATGCTGCCTGGACGCCGTGGTGGGGGAGGGGCGTGCAGCTGCCCGGGTCACTCGCTGCACGGCACGTCTGTCAAACCCCGTACTGCGTTGGCGCTCTGCTGCATGCAAACAGGCTCATGGCCGGCTTCACAGCTGCTGTGCCTGTCTCCAGCCGTGCCCGCGAGTGCGCAAGCTGCGATGCCTTCGCCGACCGGCAGCGGCAGCGACCAGCTTGCGCACGAGCGATACGCGCCGATAAGGCTCAAGCTACCGGTAGCCCCGCCGCCACTGCGAAGTCATCATCATCGTTAATTGCTGCGCGTACCTGAGCATTCGCCGCCCAGACACTTTACCTGCATTTTCCCCACGCAACTGTGCGCCCCCGCACACCACCGCCGCCATGGCCAAGAAGAAGGGCAAGAACAAGGGCAAGGCCTCTGCAAAGACCACGCCCAAGCACACGCCCAAGCACACGCCCAAGACGACCACGCCGCATCGCACGCCTTCCAAGTTCCAGCCGTGGCCCGATGAGCAGAGTGCGTTTATTCGCCCTCCGTCCGCGTCAAACGCCGCTTGCTGACTTGTTCCAGGCGCGAAGCCCAAGTACTCCCTCGCCGACGAAGCACGCTTTGTCCTCGGTCACCGCAAAAATGCCTTCGAGGCCGGCAAGAGGCTGCGCGACATGCCCGTGCAGTTTGTCAGCGCTGGCCTGCTGGTAGGCACCATCAAGGAGCCCGAGCATGTGCCTGCGCAGGAGTCTGATTCTGAGTCAGACAGCGAGTCTATCGCGCCTTCCACGTCTTCGTCGGGTTCGCCACCCGACAACACCAGAGCTATGGCGCAAATGGCAATTCGCAGCCCCTCGCCCGCTCTTTCTGAGTCATCGAGTGGCTCCAGCGACAAAGTAGTCTTCCAGGGGCGTGGCAGTGCCTCAGCGCCACTGTCTACTGCTGCATCAAGAGTGGAGAGCCCTCTCCCACAACAGCAGCTTCTCGCAGTCGCCGACACCGTGAACAACGTGGTCGATGTAGCCAGCACAAAGGTAGAGGCAGTTGCCGCACAAGTTGCTGAGTCCGCTTCAATTCCTGTTGAAAACGTTCACGTCCAGCCAGAGGTCAAGGTGAATATTCGCGTAAAAGGTACGACCGCGTTGATATGGACGTTGACCGGCTCACTGACCCTCGGCAGAACCACAGACTACTCACAGTGTTTCCTCTAAGCCCGCCGATGTCGACTCAGACTCCGACTCCGACTCGAGCACCGACAGCGTAACCGACGATGCATTCGCAAAACGACGAGGAGGCAAAGAATCATGGGAGGGCGCCACAACGCCCTGGGTGTCTAGGTCAAAACCCGGCATAGGATGGTTACCCGTAGAGGATCGTCCAGACATGGGCGCTTTCCTCGATGGTAACGTCAATCCTTGCGATGCAGCTATGGATGACTACATGCAAAACGTCGAGGAATTCGGTCTCACTGGTGACATGGTGTCCGCTTCCGGGTTTGCTCAGCGCGAGATGGATCTCGATGCTGGCAGTCATAACGACTGGGAGTCGGCATCAGGCAGTCAGGCGGGCGACGAAGAAGGCCAAGTTGACAGCTGGGATTCTGACATGCTCCAAGATTTTGAGGGTGTCAGTACCTCCTCCGAACCTATGGAGACTGTCGCTCGAATTCTGTCGAAGCGAAACCGCACGAGTGGTGTACAGTACCTGTGCGTCTACGAAGGCGCTGTAGTGGATGAAGCTCGCTGGCTGCCGGGAGGCTTTCTTCAGAGTTCTGCCGAAAAGGACCTGATCCAGGCTTTTGAGGAAGATTTCCTGCTCCGTAAGAAGAAGGCTGAGATGGGCGACAGCAGTTCAAGCGACTCGGAGCGGGGCGAGGAGGACGACGATGACGACGACGACGACGACGAAGACGATTCTGATGACAACGAGGAACTCGACGACGAGACTATCGCTCGGGTCTTACAGAAACAAGAAGAGCTAGGTCTAGGGGCAGACGAGCTGATGCTCTATGCGGCCGACGACTATTTCCGTGGGCCTTCTACGGCAGAAGACTTCATTCCCTTCAACGTCGGTCGATCAAATCGAAAGCAGCAGAAGCGTGGAGGGCGAAGGAATCGCGAGCCGAATTTCCCGTCAGCATCCGCTATGGCAGATGTGCTCGATATGGATCCCTACAGCGGCTTCGACATCATGGACACTGAGCGCCCGTCGCTAAAACCTAAGAAGAAAGGTCGACGCGGCCAGATGCCCTTTGAGCTCCTTGATGATTCAGATCTCAACGAGCAAATGCAGAACGCCTGGGAGAACGATCGCCAAAAGAAGCGTTTGAAGAAGGCCGAACGGGAAGAACTCCGACAGATGGGCCTCCTCGGTAGGAAGGGCAAGGCACCCGATCTGAAGGTGAAATACAATGATGGAATGACAATGGAGGATGTCGTTGAGGAGATGCGCGAGTTCCTGGTTGGTGACATGTCAACCCTGTCGCTGCCGCCAATGGACGCTTTTCGACGCGCGACTATTCACCAGGCCGCAGACCACTTCAAACTCACATCACGCTCGCGTGGTGACGGCTTCGATAGATTCACTGTCCTCACTAAGACGACACGAACTCGAACATACACTGACGACGAGTTCGACAACGCAATGCTCCACAAAGGCCTGCTGCACCGCCTCTCTGGACCAACGTTCTCAAAGAAGGGCGACCGACCTCGCAAGTCTGCCACCGTTCGGTTCGGAGGAGGAGCACGTGGCAAACAGTCGACTGGGTATCGCGATGGCGAGACTGTCGGTGCTAACGCGCCTGAACTCGGTCTTGATAACAAGGGCTACAATTTGTTGTCCAAGATGGGCTGGAAGAAGGGTATGGCGCTCGGTGCTGTGGACAACAAGGGCATTCTGCAGCCCATCCCTCACACGGTGAAGATGACCAAGGCGGGTTTGCAGTGAGCTCTCTGCTTTCCGTCTTGTTGTCTCTTCGCATCGTGGTTTTAACGCTACATCTGTACGCGTGCGCAGCGTTCGGTTGATGTTCACATCCCGACGGTGTTATTTGTACGATTATCTGGTGTCATAAGGCGCAGGCATGGCATATCAACCAGTATGGTTCTGGTCCTGGGAGTGTTAGGCACTTTATGGCGTTTGATAGATACTTTTCGCTTGGCATAGGCTTCGCGCTCATGGCGCAACGGTAGGTTCTACTCATAGCATGCGCGTTAGGCGCGATGCAGCTTCTTGCTGCGCATAAATAGTACCTCAATCATAAAGTTAAATTACTATTTAACCTTGATGTTCTTATGAATGTTTGTAGTGGTGATTGCTATCTATTGCCCGCCCTTCGTAATGGTCACACTCCAGCTTCGTCAATACAAGTCGTATACACATAAAACTCCTGTAGCTCCTTTTCCGATATAATATTGGCCTCTGTGCTAAATTTCACATGGATTCAAGACGTGGTTGGCGTGCAATGTTTTTTGTCCTGACTATTATTCACTGATCTGTGCCAAAACCTATGCGCTATTGTTCCACATTTTGGAGCATGTTGCTCTTGTCATAAAACCTATCCCACCGCTAGATTCGTCGGACACCGGACCAAACACCACAGAGATCACCACCCAGGCGGTAAGACGAGCTAAAAACATTAAACGTGTTGCGAGGTGTGCACCTCAGCGAGAACCTCAATGTTCAAGATGCCGAACAACAGCCGAGCGCGACGCGTGCCAGCAACCAGGATACTGAGCACGACATGTTCGCATCGAATAACGTGACGATACTGATATAAATACAAAAGACAGCAGTGTCCCTTCATACAAACAAATAGAGGCTGTATTCACGTGTACAGACATTTGGTAGCCATGTGCTGCTCCACCGCCCGCCTTCTACCTCACGGTCCTCACCCTGCTACGTGTCGGACATTCACGTCACCATCGCAGCGTCACTGACACGGACATCATGGAAGACTGTGCAAGATAAGGAACCCAGGATGGTACCGTGGCTTCTCAGGACTCATCCGAAGGGCGGTCTGATCGAACATGCCAGTGAAATGAGAACGCGTGTCAAGTGCAGACACAAAGATGGCAAGCCTTATCCCGCAACACCGATAATCGGACGACGATGAAGGCAAAGGCATCGGACGCGTCCTCTCATTAGAAGCGGCGATCGACTCGTCAACCTGAGCGCCCGACTCTGAGGTGGATCCATCTCAACACATGAGTAGCAGGGATCTGGCCCAAATCGGTTCATACCCACCGAACGACCTTATTCAGTGGACTTGTTTGACACACGTCAGTCCCATACAGGCGCCGATCGTAGTGTTTGTCCTCGCTCATCAATCTGCGTCTGAAACCGGGGTCTGCTAATTGAGATCCACACCAGGACGCTGCAGCTGCGAATGCATCTACGCAGTCTGCCAGGGTGCACGTATGGCCGACATGAAGATGTCCACGCGGTCACACAAATCGAGGGAAAGGAGAGATGAAATGGTGGGAAAGAGATCCACCACCTCTGCTTTCCGGGCTGGAATATAGTGGCCTTGCATCTCAATACCACCAATACTAAACAATATTCACCTTGGTTCTCACTTGGCCTCTTTCGTATCATACAGTATCTTCCAACTGAACCTGGCAGCATGGCAAACCAACCATATACTCCCAAACCTGTCACCGACATCTTCACAGCAGACACAGATATTGACCGCAGACAATGCAAACGCGAGGTCCCAATGCGCGTTCTCGCCCTAGGTCTAGGCAGAACAGGCACAGCGTGTATGCCATCCGCGTCTCGTCACACCACCATTTACTGATCCGCCGTAGCCCTCCGTTCCGCGCTCCAAGAGCTCGGCTTCACAGACACATACCACATGATGTCCGCCAGCGTCGAAAACCCACCTGACTGCTTAATGTGGCAAGACGCCTTCGCCGCCAAATTCGACGGCGAGGGCGAATTCGGCAGAGAGCAGTGGGACCAGCTCCTCGGCCACTGTCAGGCCGTGTGCGACTGGCCCGCCGTCGCCTTCGCGAGAGAACTCATCGAAGCGTACCCCGAGGCGAAAGTCCTGATCACCACCCGCGACGTTGACTCCTGGCACGCGTAAGCCCCCCCGCTGCCCCCACCCACTTCAAAGCTGACACCGGCTAGGTCAACGCTCAAAACCGTCGACTGGCGCGCCAACGACCTCGAGCTCAAGTTCGTCGCGCAGTGGGACTGGGGCGCAGGGCTCTACCAGCCCATGCTGCACCGGTTCTGGACGACGTTTTTCAAAGGCGATTTCCGCACGTACGGCAAGCAAGTCTTCGCCGATTACTACGCCGAGCTGCGCACTCTCGTGCCCGCTGAGAACCTGCTCGAGTACAAGATGGGCCAGGGCTGGGCGCCGCTGTGCGAGTTCCTAGACGTGCCCGTGCCCAGGGGGAAAGCGTTTCCGCATGTCAATGATACGGATGGGTTTGTGGATAGGTGTAAAGCGCGGAATAGGGCGCAGTTGGGGAATGTGCTGTTTAGGGGGGTTGTCATGGGGGGTGGGCTGGTGGCGGCGGTGTTGAGTGCGAGTGTGACGGTGCATAGGTTGGGGCTGGGGGGGAGACTGCCGTCTCTGATGGGGTTTCTGCGCGCGTGATCTTTTGCAGAGCTGTGGTCTGCATAGTGTTTTAGCGTTTTGTATCTTTTACATTTGAGACACCGAGTTTTGGTTTAACTTGATATTCTTGATTGCTCCCTTGTGTCGATGCTTGCTTTCTGTGCAAAATCTCACGCATTGATCAAGATGAGACTGCTTGATGTTGTGTGGTCGGCCGTTGCTGCGGGCTCCGTCGTTGCGGCTCCGTCGTGGTGGAGGGACCCACTTTTCCAGGCGCGCTTTCCCAGCCATCGTTGTGCGACAGGACGCGTCTCTGGTCACCACTCATAGCGTTCGGCTGGTTCTGACGAGGAACCGAACGATCAGCGGACGATGACACGGCGGCAGAAGGCTTCATCTCGCGCCCGCAGATCAGCATCAAGTAAAGTACCCGTCTTTCTGAGACGTGCCGCGCGGATCAGCCCTGTCACAAGCGTCATGAAACGTCTCCACGGTACACGCAAGCTTCGCTTCGACGTTGATACTAACGGCCCCGGCTAACCTGACATGCCGCTATGCTCAATGCTCAGGAAGGAGACGCGTTCTAGAAAATATGTTCGGAGCATTGCGAGCAGGCATCATGGGCGGAGTATGCTCAGGAGTGAAATCTGAAGTGCCTACTGTTTTCAAGATCCCTATCTGCCCTTTTCGTTGGAGTGTTGGTCGTTATTTTCCTGTTTGAGCCGCAATGCTGTGGTTTCAACCTCTGTCGAGCTTATGTGCCACTCTTTTCGTTCTTCTAGACCTGGCGGCTGCTGATCTAGACAACACTACATCTCCAACATCAATCTTCCGATCGGTAAGTCTCACGAACACGAGACGTAGTGCCCGTCTGATGTCATGGCTAGCGACCGGATCTTCATGCTCCTATTATCAACTTCGACATCCTAAGACCGGAGTCTTTGGCCCCAGGCTACCTCTTCCTTGCACCGTACCGGAATACAGACCCCGGACCGTACATCTACGACAATAATGGACAGCTTGTATGGTCTAGCGCAGGCACACTGGGCGGCTCAACGTCCCATAATCCGCATGTTTGCGAATACCAGGGCGCAGACCACATTTGCTTCTTTCAAGGACACCAGCACCATGGGTGGGCACGCGGACATGGCGTTATCGTAAACAACAACTATCGCGTTGTACGGACTGTGGAAGCTGTCGGCGCTGCAACCCAGATGGACATGCATGAGTTTCGTCTGATCGATGGCGGCAAACGAGCGTTGGTTACAATTTACCAACCTCGACAATACGACCTAGGCGCATTTGGTGTCGGTCCCGGCATCGGTTGGATCCACGACAGCCTGTTCCAGGAGATTGATGTCGAGACTGGAGAACTGCTCTTCGAGTGGCGCGCCCTGGATCACATCGCCCCCAGCTTCTCCTATACATGCATTGACTGCACCGACACGAGCGGGAACGGGTTGACAAGAGACACGCCCTGGGACTTCTTCCACATCAACTCAATTGACAAGAATGCCGAGGGCGACTATCTCATCTCTGCTCGACACGTGGGTGCGGTCTACAAGATCTCTGGCGTGACTGGCCAGGTAATCTGGCAGCTCAATGGTGCGAATCCCACTTTCAAGAACGTTAATCTACATTTTTCGAGCCAGCACCACGCGCTCTTTTTCAAGGAAAATGCGACGCATACATTGATTAGCTTGTTCGATAATGCAAGCAACACTTTCAACATCACGAATCAAGAGTCGCGCGGCATGCTCATTGGTATCAACCACGTGCAGCGTACAGCAAGCAAGCTTCACGAATGGCGAGCGCCAGAAGAAAGGGGCATTTTGTCTGGCTCGCAAGGTAATATGCAAATCTTGCCCGAGAAGAACGTCTTCATTGGCTGGGGTGATCATGCTTACTTCTCCGAACATCTGCCCAGCGGCGAAGCCGTCATGTACGGAAAGGTTGCTCAACGTGCAAGCGATGTCATGATGTACCGCTGCAATAAGTACGTCTGGAAAGGCGAGCCTTTAACTTCGCCAAGCCTATGGACTTACTCTCGCACCGAATCTTCCAACCTGGTCTTCTACGTCAGCTGGAACGGTGCAACAGAAGTGCGTTACTGGAACTTTTTCACGGCTGACTCGTCAAACGGACCATGGGAGCTTGCTGGTACAGCAAACAAGACTGGTTTCGAGACGGAACACACTCTGTCAGGTTCGAAAGGTTGGGCATATGCTGAGGCACTGGATGCTGGCCGCAAGCCGCTGAAAAGAGGACGATCGAGCATCGTCAAGACCTTTGTGCCTTCCGATCTGATCGTGCTCGGTTGTGATGACCGTGGATGCGACGATGTCATGCCCCTCCAAGAGGGCAAGGAATTCAACAAGACGATGCCGGAGGTCGGTGATCGTGGCGAGAATTACACAACCAATTTGGGCGTCAACACGGTCAACTACTACCCGATTCTCAAGTACACCGTCCACGGGTGGTCGCTGTCAGCTTTGACAATCCCAGCGGTTCTAATTCTCCTTGTCACTGTTGGTGTGTCTTTCATACTGGGGAAGAGGAGGCTGGCTAGACTCGGTGCTGCAGGACATGACCGCTTCGTTTCGTTTGTTCCAGGATTTCTAAGTGGAAGAGGGATGCGATTCGATGCAGATTATCACAAGCTGGAGACGACAGACAGTACGTGAAGGACGCGATAAGCGCGCAGTTGCGGGCCTTTTCTTGAGCCGATCTGCAACACAGCTATAATTGATACCCTTTATGACACATGACGTGGATCAGGTATACATACCGATAGTACGTGCATTATTGCCACGGAGTCTCGTGCTATAGAAGGAAGAGGAATGCCAGTGCCAAGCCACGCTACACTTTCCCGATGCAACGGATTGTACATCGCTATACCACGCGATAGTACAAGATTGTATCACCAGGTTTCGCACGACTAATCGCAATGCGGACCACACCTTGACCCCGGATTCAATAACTCAAGATGAGGACGCGCAACGGGCCGAACGTGACGCGTACGTAAACTGGATCTCAGCGCATACCGTTGCCGATCAAACGCGGTCAATGGGTTTCAGGAAGTCTCCACCTGCTTGAACGTCAGACCCACCCCGATGACGCCGCCAACCAGCCGTGTCTACGCAACTGCAACAAGCTGGGTTACCGCTGTGGAGCGATGTGGGTGAAAGCTTGTGTGTACACGTCTTTCTGTATTTCCCTCTCACATCGCTTCATTCCAACAGTCAAGCTTCGACGTCTGCCGTCTTTTCCGAGCATATACCACGACCAACTCCAATTTTTCCCCAACTTGTTTCCATATGTCTTCCGAACGCTTCGACAGGTTCGTCTCGTACATTCCCTACGCGGTTGCGTTCATGCTCGTTACTGTGTACTTCGTATGCGTCTTGCCTCATCTTCAAGACTATATTGTTGCGGCCTCAGGCTACATAACCGCTGCGCAGACAGCTGCCCATGCCCAAGAGTTCCCCAGAGGCTGCCCTCCCGTCACGCGATACAATCGGCCTGCGTTCGAGGTATATGGTCTGTACTGAAGACCGAGTCTTTCCTATACACCAGTTGTTGTAGGAAGCGGTGTCCGAGATGATCTTAAGCAATTTCCATAAGCGACAACAAAGCACCTCAGCAGATGTGAACTCCGATGCGCGCAGGTCGCTGCACCAGCGCAGAGAGTCAGCACAATACCTTCTCCCTTCGCCCCGCCAACCCACGACACCTACCATCCGGATCACGGAACCGGACGGACCCGCCTACGACATAGAGACCCCGAGCGAGGAATTAGTCGAGGAGATCACGCCAACATGGCTCAACATGCCGAACAAGACAGCGCTGGCCGTCCTCGCGCTCTCGCGCCTCGTCGACTTCTGGCAAATGGCGTCCCTCCAGTCCTACATGGTCGAGCAACTTCGCTCCTTCGACATCGGGATCCCTGCCGCCTCCCTCTCGTACCAGGCTGGCGTCCTGCAAGGCTCCTTCACGTTCGCACAGATCGTGACTTCCATTCTGTGGGGTCGGGCTGCAGACTCGCCGCTCGTGGGACGCAAGACGGTTCTGCTGACCGGGCTTCTGGGGACTGGGCTGAGCTGCGTAGGCGTGGCGTTTAGTCTGAGCTTTGCGGAGATGGTGGCGTGGAGAGTGCTGGGAGGGGCGGTTAATGGGACTGTGGGCGCTGCCAGGACCATGGTCGCGGAAAGCGTGGATAAGAGGTGGCACTCGAGGGCGTTTTTGCTGTTGCCGGTCGCGTTCAACGTCGCTAACATACTCGGTCCGGTTGTTGGGGGTGCTCTGGTGCATCCTGTGTCGGCGTACCCGCGCCTGTTCAGCGGGGCGTATGCGTCGGGTGTCCTCGAGGCTTTTCCATACGCGCTGCCTAGTCTGCTGTGCACTGCTCTTCTCTTCGCAGAAGCTGGACTGGTCACTGTCTTCCTCGAAGAAACGCTAGCCACGAAAAGGCATGACCGGTCGTTTGTCGATCAAATGGCGGACATGTATCGTGGTGTCGTTGCAGTTCTGTCCACTCGCCAGGGGCAGAATGCGCACAGTATCCTCGAGAAGCGCAGAGTAAACGGATACCGACCAGCCCAACTGCCCTTCTCGAAGATCTGGACGCCCAACGTGCTATGGACACTGCTCAGCGTCGCCATCTTCGATCTACACATGGGCGCTTTCTCCGGCCTGTGGATCATCTTCCTCTCCACCCCACGCCCCACACCAGCTCAAACAGCCAGCTCAGATGCCGTGCACTTCACAGGCGGTCTCGCCTTCTCGCCGTCTCTTCTCGGCTCATCGCTCGCTATCCTGGGCATCGTCGGCCTCGCGCTGCAAATCCTGCTCTATCCCTGGGCAAACGCGCGCTTCGGACTCATGCGGTGCTTCCGCTATTCCCTCCTCCTCTTCCCCCTGGCATACGTCCTCGCGCCGTATCTGGCGCTGCTGCCGTCGGCGACCGCGCCGCCCCAGCCGGCGTCGGGCGTGCTGATCTGGCTCGGCATCGTCCTCGTTCTCACACTGCAGGTCTCTGCGCGCACGTTCGCGCTGCCGGCCTCCATCATCCTGGTTAATAACGCAAGTCCACATCCCACTGTTCTCGGCACTATCCATGGGGTCGGGCAGAGCGTGAGCTCTGCGATGCGGACGCTGGGTCCCGTGGCGGGAGGGTACTGGTTCGGGGTTGGTTTGGAAAGGGGGGTCCTGGGGGTGGGATGGTGGGCGATCGCGGGCGTTAGCGCGGTGGGATGTCTTGCGAGCCTATGGGTGAGGAACGGGTCGGGGTATGAAGTCGTACTCGAGGAAAACGAGGACGACAAAAACAAAGGCTAGACATATCTGGTATCTAGCATGGCCACATCGGCTAATGACCTGCATGAATAACGAATCAATGTATATCCCGCTTTTCGCCTCGCGCCCTCGGCGCCTCACTCGTGCTTCTTCGCCCACTCCCCTGTCAGCCCCTTGTAGTCCTCCGGCCCATACGGCTCCGTCCACTCCGCGATCCTGCCACCCTTCCTGTGGCTCTCCAAGCCCACGTCCTTCAGCAGCATATCCAGATACGGCACGGCATCGAACACAAAGTCCGGCAACCGCCCGCCGTATCCACAGGGATACCTCCACCGCCCGAACCGCGCGTGGAGCGTCGTGACCCAGCGCGCCTGTTCCGCGGTAGGGAGGCGGTCCAGCTTCTCGTCGAAGTAGGCCGAGATCCAGAGTGCCTGTGCCTGAGCGCAGATCGAGGTACTGATTGTCGACATCATGCCCGCGAAGGCGATGTTGCGCTTCTCCATCGTGGCCGGCGGCGCGATGAAGCGGTAGAGTTGGAACGGCTGGTTTGGCGTATCGGCATCCGTCTCGCTGCGAGTCGAGGTGGCAACATTGGGCTGATTCTGGAGTCGGGGGAATTTGTTGAGGATGAGCGAGTCGGCTTCCGTGACGAGCGCATCGGGCTTTGCAGAGTAGTGGGGGACACCGAGCTCAGCATTGCGTCCGGCCGGGAGGAAGTTGATAGGCGGACGTGATTTCCAGCCCGTTGCGCAGAGAAGGACGTCCGCTTTGATTTGCTCACTGGAGGAAAGATGGACCGTCTTTTCGGACAGATGCGTGATCTCTGCGACGTGGACGCGGACTTGGCCATTGCGGATGTATTCGAGGAAGTCTGTTGGGAAGTTGCGGATGCTGAGGCCGCTTCCAATCCAGAATGCCGAGTGCCAGGGGATGAGTTTTTTGGTCTCAGGATGCTTGTTGTAACCCATAAGATCGATTGCGTCGCTGCCAAGGATGCCCCAGAATGTGTCGACAATCTTGCGCCCTAGCCAGGTGCCGTGTAAGAGGCGGCGAATGCCGCCGTACCCGTCCTCGTCACCCCAGATACAAGGACTCAGCCACGTCAGGAAGCGTGTGTGGACAAGCTTCTCCAACCATTTCTTGAGAGGCGTCACGTAGGGCGGCGCCATCCACACGGGTCCACGACCACTCTGGCGGATGACCATGTCGACCGAGACTCCAGCGCTGACGTAAGCATACGCGGCATCCCACGAGCTCTTGGCGCCTCCTAGAACAACAACGTTGCGAGCCGTTGAGATAGTCTCGGCTTGCTTATGAAAGTCTTTGGAGTGGAAGATTGGGGAGTTGAAGTCTGCCTCGCCGACAAAACTCGGCAGGTGAGGCTCGGAAGTGAGTCCAGTGGCGACAATCAACTTCTTCGTGCGCAGAAATGCTTCTTCACCGGTCACAGTGCCTTTCGTGCTCAGGGTCCAATTGCCAGTCTTGAGGTTCTCCTCCGCAGATTCGACCCGAGTATTCAGCCGAGTACGTGCATAGATGCCAGATTCCTTCGCAAAGGAGGTCAGGTACTTGTGCAGAACCGAGCCGGGGATGTGCTCTCCTGGCTGAACGCCGTACGTGGCAGGATCCATTGGAAAGTCGCTGTACTCATAGGTGCCGAGCATGTTATTGGACTTCAGCCCGGGATAGAGGCGATCATGGCTCCAGACGCCGCCGATGCTCGGGCCGCCCTCAAGCACGACGATATCTTCGTTTGGATGAAGCTCAATGTATGCTTTTGCTGCGGCGAGGCCGTACCAGCCTGCGAGTTGATGTCAGTTTTGTGCATTGATTTTTGAAAAAGTGTTGCGATGCTTCTCTGTGCGATCCCAACGTCAAGCATGGTTTTCAAAAAAAGGAAGTGACAGCTCGTGTTTGCAGGGAACTTGACAGCCACTTCCCATGCCTCCATATGGCTTGGTAACACCCAACTTCAAACAAAGAACTTGACATGACAACGCAACACCTGCTCATGATCCTGGCATTGAGAGGGGCACGCCATATCCGCCCTGGAGTGAAAATGATCGACGCGTGACCTACCTGTTCCCACAACAACCAAGTCAACTTCTTCCATGTCGATTGAGTGCGTTTGTTGACTAGAGGATGGAGAAAAGCAACCACGGAAGAGAAGGGGAGCGACCGGTCTACCCAGATTAAGTGTGACCTGCAGATGCTTGCAAACCCAGGAGCATGGAGACGTTGTGAACCACTCACGGAGGGTACCACATGTAGCTTTGCAGGATGGAATGCATCTCGGTTTCCCCTTCGGCCATTCGGGAAGCCTAATTGGAACGACAAATGTGGGCTCACAGTGAGATTCAGCCACTCACAAGGCCGCAATCCATGGTGAAGATGAGTGTTATTGTTGACTTCGGGATGCGAGCCTTGAAGGGGTGGTGTGGGGCGCGCAAGGCTTGCGCCGTCATCGCCGTTGCTGGGTCCGCTCAACGGCTCGAGCCGTTTAATTCACCCCCACCTTGCGTGTCGAATTGATAAGGAGGCGACCATCACGGTGCACGGTGAAACGGTTTGTCGCAGTCGTCGCCGCCTCCAAAGAGATTGATGCGCCTATCTGTAAGTATCGCTATTCAGGTCTCGGATGTCAAAAGGAGTGCAGTCGTACGGTTGTCGATCTATTTCCCAAACGCATTACGCAACGCGACAACCAGACGGCCGGGACGAAGCGAGCGCCCGAAGAGCACACTGCAACATGCCAGTCGGGCCTATTGGTTAGAACAGTATCGATGGGCATTGAAGGGGACAAAGACAGGAAGTATAGGGACGAACAGTGTGATCGAGCCAGTGAGTGGCTTGTTCCTCCCGTTCGTCGGCCCCTTCCTGTTTGTAATCCCGTTCATTCGGCATTGCCCTCTCCTCCCCGTGCCCAACTTGCCTGTAACCGGACGGAGGAGCGTTTGACTCCATTGTTCGTGGACGTGCAAATACCGGCTCGACCGCTCAGCTTCCACATGTGTACAAGATCAAGACGAATCAAGACACTGATGATCCGCCTCTCTTTCCACAAGCGTATAGTGTCACTGCGAAACCTTGCTATCTTGCAAACGGCTCCGTTGTTCGCCGCAGTGATGGACGACGACTGGGGACCGATGTGTCGCTCATTAAGACTGAGGCTGTCAGTGCACTGTCGCAGACTTGTTCCTGAACTTTCCTCTCCACCGCGGTGGAGCGAGACCCAAAAGAAAAATGGCGGACTCTTTCACGACTGAGGCATTCACGCTCCTTGGCGTGGGCACCGCCTTCATCGCACTGAGGATTGTTGCGCGCGCGATTGCGGTCGGCGTCCGAAAGTTCCAGTTTGACGATTATCTTATGTGTTTTGCTGCTGTTCGTATGATTGCTTCCGCCATCTTAGTCTCTGCTCACCCGGTTTTAGGTCGTATACGGTCTCGAAACAGCGACTGCATACATCGTCGGCGCATGGTGGCGCGGACTTGCGAACAATGGCATAACAGACGAGCAGCGAAGACTACTCGATCCCGAGTCACAGGAGTACGCGCTTCGGGTGGGTGGATCGAAGACGCAGCTGGTAGGCTGGAGTCTGTATACGCTTCTCCTATGGACGCTGAAGTTGTGCATGTGCCACTTTTACTCAAGACTGACGTAAGTTTTCCTCGTATTCAATATACATGGTTCGACCGACGTTGTACTGACAGTATGCAGAGCTGGGCTATATCATCTTGAGTTGCGTGTCAAGGTCGGCTATGGGTTGATCGGTGCGACATACATCGCTACAGAGCTGTCCATCCTGCTGGGATGTCAGCCTTTCAAACGCAACTGGCAAATCCAACCGGACCCAGGCAGTAAGCGCGCTAGATGGCATGCATACACAAGGACTGACCGACTCTTCAGACTTTTGCCAGCCAGCCGTCTCCAAGATCGACTTGTATGTGACCGTGGTCCTCAATGTCCTGACCGACGTATATCTCTTGTCAATTCCAATGCCCATGTTGTGGAAGGCAAACTTGGAGCTCAAGAGAAAACTGTCACTTGTCATTGTCTTCGGAGGTGGCGTGTTCGTGATGATGGCCGGAATCCTGCGTTGCGCCCTCATCATTAAGGACCCGATCAACGGCGCACAAGCGGCAGGAAGCTGGGCATGTCGCGAAACCTTCGTTGCCGTTGTCATCGGAAACGTGCCAATGATCTACCCGCTGACGCGTCGCGGTGTCGAGAAAATGTACTCCATGGCCGGCGGCTCCAAGTACGGTCGCGGTTCGCAGCAAGACGGCGACTCGCAACCCCTCAAGTCCAGCCTAAGCACGCCTGCGCGTCGAGGCAAGAACCGTAGTGTCCATGTGATACCGACCACCTGGAATGACGAGCTCGTCATGGACGGCTGGGATAGCGAGAGATCGGGCTCCATCAGGCACACGAAGTCAGATCTACAAGACGCAAGCACTGTGGAGGTACGAGAAGACTTGGGCGGCATCCAGGTGACACGAGAAACGATCTTGCACTCAGAAGTAAGGAATCCGTGATCATCTTGTCGCTAGAAAGAGCATCGGATGGCAGCACGACCCCGCGCTACGAAGTAGGGTACCAGACACTAATGGACAAGTCGGCAATGTTAGCAGAGCCAGACTGGAATAATATTTGGTATCATTCAACTGTTGACCTTTTGTTTCCCATGCAATACTGGGTATCAGAATAGTGGTGTTTGTATCATACGCGCCGAACCCATACATCTTCTGTGACCCGAGCATGAATAATGCACCCAGGTTGTAATACCACCAGCGCCAATGCTATGCTTGTGTAAAAATCAAATATGCCGCCCATTGAGTGCTAATACAGCATGTGATGAAGCGGACTGGCTCTAGCTTACTAGAGCGGCGAGCCAGCCGTATGGGGAGTGGCAGGTACAGGAGTTGCAGCGGAAGCGTCCTTAAAGGTATCGCTCTGCTTCTTCTGGCCATTAAGTAGTGGGCAAAGCCTGCGTAGAAACATTAGCAAACAGTTAACTTGAAAGTCGTGACGGCATGTAGCTTACTTTTTGTTTGTCTTGATGTGGCCAACTTCACCACAATTAGCACACTTCCTGGGCGTTGCACCGCCCTTGCCGGGACCTCCGTCGCCTGTTGCCTGACCTTTGGCCTTTTCACGGCCTTGTCGACGTTCCATGTTGCGCTCCAGACGTTTCAGCTCAGCCATAAGCTTCAGCTGCTGTTGGCGATCGTACTCTGCGTCGCCTGTGGGCTTGATGTCGTCAAGACGCATGTTCATCAGGCGATCCTGCTTCTTGCGCTTGATGTACATCTTGATAACTTCGGGATCGGTAACCGTTACCACCTGCTCTTCAAATTCGTCGTACTTGTTCTTCACGGTACGTGTGATGCGCAACTTCTTGCCGTGAGTTTCCGCATTACTATTGCGACTGAGTTGACTCATAGTGTCGTCGTCGCGCATCAGAGCTGGTGTACCCATCTCAGAACGTCCGCGTTGTGCGTTACGAGCAGCAGCAGAATCCACATCCTCCTCTATATCTTCTGGAGGGTTTGTTGCTGAAAGGTTTTCCTTCTGTCTGTTCCAGATACGCTTGATGGCGTTCTCGTACATCGCTTGCTGCTGCTGAACATTGTAGCTGTGGCCACTAAGTTCCTTCTGCTTCTTAGCATTGACCTGGTCTGCTGCACTCTGTCCGACATCGCGGAAACCACCCTTCATTGAGACCTTGATGAAGCTGAATCCCAGACCTTGTCCGGTAGGATCACCTTCACCATGCAACTCCAGCATGGCCTTGCCGGCACAAGCATTCAGGAAATTCTTTGTGGTGTTCCAGGGTGCCAATTTGACCGCCGAATTCTCGCCTTCCGCCTCTTCTTCGTCATCTTTGATGTCGTTCGACTTGATACCGGAGTCCTGAAGCTGCTTGTCACCAGCATGCATTGAATCGATAAGACATACGTCCTCCGGTTTGATCCAGGTACGTAACATGGGCTCGTCTGGAATCGTCTCGCCCTCTTGTGGTTTCCAGGTACCAAGGTCCTTGTCATACTTCATGATTTCGCGCATGCGGGATCGATTTTGTGCGATTTCGGTTCCTGGAAGATGTAGCTTAATCATCTCGTTGCTGACCCACGGTTGTCTGATGTTGTACGTCTCACCCCTCCTATACATGCGGAAGGAAAGCATCTTCAGTCGCTTCTTCGAAGCCTCGGTAACCTTGCGCGCGTGCGTACCCGGTACTTCGACGGAAGGGAATTGCTGGCCGACAACGAGGAGGTGAGGGATATTTCGCATATAGTATTTGGTGCCATTAACACCAGTCTTACTTCTGCTGATAAGGAAATCCGTCGATTCTGGCGTATGCTTGAAGACGGGTGCTCGATACATGGCGTTGTGCAGAGTCAGTACTTCCTGGCCAGGCTCGACTTGGCCGAAGAGCGAGAACGGGCTCTTATCCTGGGGCAAGAGCACTGAGGTTTCTCCAATTCCGTCCTCACGCTTCGGTCGAGCACTATCTTCCATGTCTTTGCGACGATAGTAATTAAGGATCTTGATACCCATGCCGAAATTCGACAGCGATGTAGGATACTCTTCAGAGTATTCAGCAAGTAGGAGATCCGAATTGTCGCCAACGTTGAGATCCTCGGCCGTGGCGAAAGCTTCCGAAGGCTTGAGGTTCTTTTTGTGTTTTCGCTTGACGGATTTGAGCAACGAGATGCTAGCTCGCTCACCAGGCCTAAATTCGATTGTCGGCCTGTGGAAGGATCGCAACTCACGATCAGTGAGGTTAACTTTATAGAAAGGATACTGCAGTTTCAACGCGGGCAAGCTATGCTCGACGTTCATATGGCCAATTGTGCTGCGGACCTTTTGCTGGCTACTCTCCTTGAGCGCATCGTACGCCTCGTCGTTGGAGATGTTGTATCGCTTGAACATAGGATTCGCGAGGCTACCACGATTGTCACGCTTGAGGCCAAGGCCCATAGTGCGTGGTTTCGGTGGCTCGGCACTGGGCAGTTGGATGTCCAGCAGGAGATGCGGGTCGTTCATATCCAGTATGATCTTCTTTGCAATCCTTGCCGTCTCTGCTTCTGGATCATCCCAAGACGGAAGATCCATATGATCGTATACTGAGAATGTAACTGGGTTTTCTCGACTGCCGAGCTTTCGCTTCTTGGAAGGTACGAGAGAACGTATCCAGTCGCCATCGTCATCTCCTAGGATTGTATCTGGAGGCGATAGAGGCTGGTCAGGGTCCGAGGTACTTTCGTCATCCAGAATATCCCAATCTTCGCAAGCAATCTTGAGATCATTCCAGGAGACATTGCCAATCCTCTCACGATCATCTAGTGGGTCGAGGTTGTCCAACTCCATTTGGTCGTCGCTATCCTGCTCCTCTTTGACAACCCTCGTAATGTAGACCAGGCAACCTTGTTCTTCCTCCAACTGTCGCTTTGATCCGGTTGTAGGTCCTGCTGCAGGTAGTCGAAAGCTCTTCTCCTGGTCGATTGCGATTTCGAGACTGGCCTTGGTCAAAGGCATGATCTTTGGCTGCTTCTGCGGAACCTTGGGAATGTAGAAGGCACGGTTACGTGGTACCAAGCTGAAGAAACGCGGGGGCACTTTTTCCTCGAAGTTGGGCCACATCTTCTCGAAGTCCTCTCGTGTGGTCTTTGGGCCTTCTGCGCCTTCGCCTTCCTTGCCAGTACGCGCCTGCTCAAACAGGCGCTTCTGCTCAAGCCATTCCGGGTCGTCGTCGTCATCATCTTCTTGTGTTGTGCCAAAGGTAACGCTCTGGGTCGCAGATTGAAGCCTCTCACTAGCGCTTGCAGTATGTGATATTGTTCCGTTGAGGAGGTCCTCGATAGAATCGACCGGCTTGTCCTTGTAGTGATGCGAACGTTCCAGAATAGGGCTCGAGAGTCCGTCGCCGAATAAATCGTCCATGTCATCTCCACCATCTTCGAAACTCTCGCCAGAGTCTTGCACTGTGGTCCCACTGAAGTTTTGAAGGTTCGAAATACCATCGGTCCCTGTCGTAAACTCTTCGTCCGGCAGATCATCATCGGAGATATCTTCATAGTCGACGGCGTCGTCCGCCTTTTCTCCTCGGTCGAGCTCACGGTTGTTTAACGATTGGAAGAAATCATCACCGCCTGTCGCAGCGCCCACTTGTGCTGACTGCAGCAGCTTGCCCAGGTCGTCATCGTCCGCGTCTTCCGTCGGCGCGACCGCAGGGGGATTTTGCTCGAAAGACATGGTCGCGTGCAGCGCAGGGGTACCGGACGTTGCGCAGTCGACTTGCGCAAAGGTGAAATCTAAGCGCGAGGGTTGCGCACGGTAGTTGGGCGCCCGAGCGTCGACAATGAAGTAACCCACGCGGTGGGTTGATCGTCGAGGGCTGCGTCGTCACTCATGTGCGCCTCCGCCGCCGACGGTGTCGCGCGCAAGCTACGTCTGGAAATATAGACTCCTCTTAGACTCTTTCAGCGATCCAACGAGAACTCGAGTCCGTTGCCGGCAATACGTGTATAATATCAGAGGTTGGCGACGTCGCAGCTGCCCGTGGGCGCGTTGTGGTGTAGCTTCGATGGAGGCAGAAGCTCGAGAACGGCTCGAGTGCACGGACCAATATGTACAGACAGAACAACGCGTGAACGCGAATGGTGGAAATACAGCAGTTACAGCAAGATAATGAATTTACAATCTCGTATTTCGAGATGTCGAGTTTCACTCACGTCCATAGAGAGTTGGGACTAAATCCATGACACGTTGTGCACGAACATTATTTCGCAGCTGTGTAGCATGTAATATTGAAGAGAAATCTTGCCTTAGTTTTTCACACCTCTTCCTCTTCTGTAATGTCGAAGTTGAAATCCCCAAAGTATGTGCATAACGCCTGCATGATGTTAGTACTGCTTCATGCACTAGACTGACCTACATACTTTGCTGGCACCCATGATGGCGTAGTGTGCTACCTCAACCTTCTGATCTTTAGGCACGTAGCTTGCAATCTGGTTGAGATCTGAGTTTCTCGGGAGGTACAGAACAAGCTCCTTGCTGTGCTTTGTAAAGCTTTTGTAGAGCTTGTCGAGATTGTACGGCTCCATTTTTGTCAAGTCGAACACGTCGTCTTCGCCATAACTGGTACCTGCAAATGTCAGCCCTGTAATTCGGAGCATCGGAGTAACAAGAATTACCTCCCCATGGTGGACTAGCGAAGATGACAGTGTTCTTCTGTCCAGCGAATCTATTGATCGCCTCGAAGCAGTCGCCTGCGAGCCAGAAGATCTTATTCTCAACACCATAGATTTTTGCATTGTGCTTGGCGCATTTCAATGTCTTGGGATCTTTTTCGATGGCAAAAACGCGCTCCCAGCGGTCTGAGCGAGCCAAAGCGATTGCATTGCCGCCTACACCTGCGAAAGCATCGATGATCACGGTCTTCTCTTTAGGCGCCGACTCTGCAATGTGTGCTGCGATCTTGCTTGAATTTGTCAGGCATACGTTCAGACAGGAGGAAAGAAATCCACCTACTTCGCAATAGGCTCTGGAGTGACACCAAACCATGCATCCTCTGTCATCCAGACGCCTTCATCGTACTTATCCCAGATCTTGAATCGCTGGAACCAGTACCTGTTTACTGTCAACATTTTCTTCTAGAAACATCAACCTTTTGAGTGACTTACTTCTGCAGATGTGGAGGAAATTGATCAACGCTCAACCATTGGTGAACACCATCTGGCACCTCCTCCATGGTGCTTAGGCAGATGCCCCCTACAAGCTCAGCTTCTGCCAGAATCTGGAAACGCACTGTAGGAGAAAACCTCAGGATATCGGTATAAAATGCTGAATTGTTATGTACGCGGAAGAAGTCTGGCAGTAATAAAGATTGCAGACTCTCGCAGCCTGAGAGAAAGTAGCTTCAACACGCCTTGCCTGTTCAGGACTAGTACAAAGCTTTCGCAATCGTTGTCAAAGTTTCCACATTACCGTGTCTGTTAAGTTCATCCTACGAGCTGCTCTGATATTACAGCTAGCTCCCTCCTAGTTCGGGTATATTCTGCGGTTGATCTGCAACACCATGCATGGTCCGAATATCCTCAACTGCGCACTAGCGCTCATGCGCTATGGCCACGACAACAACCCTGAAGCCGAACGCGACCTGTCATCATCACCAACACCACAACACCATCTAACAAAAGACCTGCACGCATCATGTCTACCATGTTTGGAGCCTTGAATCGCTTCATCTCTCGACTTGATGCTACCCCGCAGGACCAGCAACAATCCGGTGTTGGCGGCGCATATGGCTTCCAGGTCCTGAGAAACGCGAACCAGGAAGTTCCTCTGGAGCCATGGTTTGACTTCATTATTGGGATCAACGGCAGGACGATCGTGAGTGTGCAAGAATAGACATCTCGAAATCGATGGACCTGACGGGGCACAGGACAACCCTGACCCAGCGTTGTTTGCAACAGAGGTGCGCAACTGCGCTGGTAACACCATTAGTGTGGGTGTTTTCAGTGCAAAGGTACGCAGATTGATGATTGCAAATAATTGTTTGAAAGTGGCATTTGAATTATAAGATCTAACTCGCTCATCAGGGTCAAGTGATTCGCGAAGTCTACATAAGCATTCCAGCCGAGAAGCCAACTTTGGGCATCTCACTGCAATGGTCACCTCTTGCTATCGCAGAGGATGTCTGGCATATCTTAGACGTGGCGCCCAACTCTCCTGCCGACACTGCTGGATTACTGCCATATGGCGACTATGTCATTGGCAGCCCGGAAGGGTTAGTCCGCGGCGAGTCAGGTTTGGGTGAACTTGTTGACGATGTACGAGAATCTGTTCTCAATCCAATGTTGCTGCGACTGACGCGAGTGTAGTTTATGAACCGCCCACTCCGACTTCTCGTGTACAACCATGAATACAACGTCACACGACCAGTCACCATCACGCCAACGCGCAGTTGGGGCGGTGAAGGAGCGTTGGGCTGCGTGCTAGGCTTTGGGGCTCTTCACCGCATTCCGGCGTCACTAGAAGAGCCACCAGTAGCACCGGGAGAGACCTTGTTCTCTGCGAACAGCGCGCCAACATCTTTCGACGAGAAGCGACCTCTGATCTCTGACGTTTCATCCGGTCCAGGCGGCGCCGGCAGTGGATCCGAGCTTTTCGTGCCGGCGAACATTGCCATGCCCGCGAAGTCTCCACCACCGCAGGGCACGGGACCGCCAAAGCGGAAGCAGCGGACGCATGCTGCTGCGCCTGGAGGCGGTGGCCTGGATGACTATTTCAAAGAAGGCGAGCAGAAGAGCAAGGAGGATGATTACACCCCCAAAGGCAAGGGCGGTGTGCCTCCACCGCCGAAGGCTGGCGGACCGCCTCAAGCTCAGCCTCAAGCTCCGCCTCAGATCGGCACGCCTGTGCAGAGCGGACCCGACGAGCCAGCTGCCGAGACAGGAGCAGATGCAGCATGATGGAGGTGGAATATTGACTGTAGTACCATTAGCTTTGGGGATCCCAGTAGAACGTCACAGGAAGAACATACCCACTAGACATCAACTGGCAGATACATTCACTCAAACAACTCCTCACGGAATCGGCTGACCCTTTTGCTCTTCTTCTCCGTCTCTTTGGGTGTTTCATAGACATCGTCGTCTTCTTCGGTGAAAGAGTCCATCCGTGTTTGGATCTCGGGTCGTTGCTCGGTGAAGTCTTTACGTCCACTGACCCTTTCGAAGGAAGAGACTTGGGGTGAGGTTGGTGACGTAGCGGGTGACGACGACGGCGACATCTTGGTCTTGATCTTAGTGGTGAGAGTGCGTAGGAGAGCCATGTTGGTGTGGTTGTCTGTTGATATTGTATTGGTGTAGTTGTCTGTTGATATGACTATGTCGGGTTCCGTATGTGTGACAGCCGATGATGTTAATAGGACCAAACGAATGTAGATCAAAAGAGAAAAGAGCAGTAACACGCGACACCTCCTTGCATCTATATACAAAGGCATCCACACCGACATACTTGCCCGCATTGATACAACCCAATAAAGTACCCGCAGTAGTCCAAACCACGTTCCCCCCGTGTAAAACATCCAGACCGCAGGGCGACCCTGAACTAGCCGCCGATCTCCAACGTTGCTCGCGACAGGCTCGCTGCACTTGCATCCTTGCACGCCAGGCACGTCAAGGATGCCACACGCGTGGCCCCACCGTTACCAAAGCACGGATTCTTGTTGGCCGAGACGCCCGACCCAAAGATAGGTGCACCGAGGATGGAGAACTAGACAGGAACAGATGCTCGCTTTGGGACAGGAGGTGCATCGGTGGCGGGGTAGCGACGGCTGCCAGACATCGGCCACACATTCACCGCTCGTTGCTACCTGACCACTTCTTTGTATCAGTGCTTTCCGCATTGGTCTGCAAGGCAGTCAAATACCCAGCACACCCCTCCCATTGGCCTTGACAACAACGTGGCTGAGGCCTCGCGCGCAACGGACAACGAAATTGGGGTCATGCGATGTCTTGCGTCTTTCGTGCATATGCGATCAGCCGGCAGCGAGTCACGCCTGCGCCCGTCGTCTCCAGAACCGCTGCACCCCGACCACCACCTCATGCAGCCCGCCAAGCCCGACGCGACAGCTCCGGAGCTTTCAACAAGAATTCTCGTCTATGGACCACGGCCTCCGCCCAACGCCGTCTTGCGCGTGACACGTACGGACGGCCGCTCGCCCCTGGAAAACACGCTGAAGCTTGGGACCCGACCCGTTCTAATGCTCGTGTGCGCCCGCGCAGTCCCACCAGGCGCCCGCGGTGCGAGCGAAAGTGCAGCCGCGGCGCGCCAGAACGCAGCCAAAGCCCTCGCAAAGTCATGACGCTCCCCACTTGACCTCGCGACGGACGCCGCCCTTGCAGCAGAGCGAAGTCTCTTATTATATGAAGCCGCACGAAGGTTCGTTGCCCTGCATGTGTAATCTCGCGACCCCCATTCCCACCCGTCCATAACCGCGCCGTCTGCGTGCCTGGACGGCCTTCTAGAACCTCGGG
Organism: Boeremia lycopersici; assembly: GCA_022609225.1. NCBI lineage: Eukaryota > Fungi > Ascomycota > Dothideomycetes > Pleosporales > Didymellaceae > Boeremia > Boeremia lycopersici. The sequence goes on from JAGKPY010000073.1 coordinate 111,823, forward strand.
TATTGCAACGCCTCCCTCGGGACTTTGCCGCGTTGTCTGTGCAGTGCAGGAGAGCGTGACTGTGACATGCCCGTTAGTAATTCCCATGTTTGACCCTGAAGGGGTTCTCCTGAGTCCCGACAAGGTTTGTTTCCAATTCCCATTGCGGATGACGACTCCTTGGGACGCTGTAGGACAGTGACAGCTGCCGACAGAGCGTGAACCATGGGTCGTTTCACCACTTCTCTGTTTCCAGCGTCGTCGTCGTCATGGAGGCTTCCGAGTCTAGACAAGGCCGGGTGCGGTTTGGTAGATGGCGCTGCCGAGCCTGCCCCACAGGATAGTGGCGCTACTGCAGTCTAACGATGTTAAGGTATTGAGCGTTCGTGATATGTAAAGAGAGGTGTTGGCACGGGAATCTCGTGTAACGTGTTTGTTGACGTCCCATTGCAGCGTGCTTACACAGCTCGATCCGACCGCGACTGTGAAGATCGCTTATTATGCCTAGGAGCGTTATTTGTAATTATTGATTTATCGCAGGTCGTTGGAAGGTATACACATATATGTACACTTGGGCTATTCCGTACAGGCGAGAGTAGTCTACCATCTCCTCGCTTGCTCGTTGCACCATTGTCACAAGATCCCTTGCCTACCAGAGCTGCCTTGCAAGCCATGCAGAATCTACTTTGGCCATAGATCACGAAGGTAAACGAGCAGGCTCGTAAGGCTGTTGTTTGTGCTATGCCAAAGCATGCAGTCAAAAATACTTCATTGCAATGAGCGTCTATCGATGCGTAGCTTGTTCCCAACATCTACACGCGCCACGAGGGCAACCTGGTGAACGCCAAAATCAAAACGCCAATCCTAGTGTTGACTGGTGGTCTATGCAAAACCCAACTCGAACCCAAAAACGCCATTTTCGTCAGCTGTGCTAGTAATGCGTAGTAGCCATGTATCAAGAAGCCGCCCAAGGTTTTGGACTGTGTCATACACTCATAATGCCGTAGACAAAGTCAAGTGGGAAGAATACGCGAGGCAAAGAATCATCTGATGTCCAGCTGGAAGGGCTTAAACTTGCCGCCGATGGCGCTGCATCGTGGACACCGTGGTGCTCGGCCGCGGGTGTGCTCGCTGACGAGCACGTCAACACACTCCTGGCATAAACCGCAGATGCACTCGGAGCACGCATAGCTGTCTTTGAGATTCGAAAGCTTGCGGCAGGCAGCACAATATATCTGCACAGGATAAGGATAGGTAGGAGACGAGTCGGAGAGGCCTTGTGAGGCCATGTGGAAGTTTTGACCCGAGATGGCTGATTCAATGGACGACTCCACGGAGGGAAATGGCTGCAAATCGGACATGTCTGCTGGTGGCGGTGTTAGGGAGTTCACCAGCGGCGATGCAGTGTAGGACTGTAGTTGTGAGGCTACAAAGGGCGGCAACGATTTGCGGTTATCCATCATATGCGGCGACATGAACGGGGATTGCGGCACCTTCTGCAGTTAGCTCAGCAACTACGGGAAGCCGTCGTACGTACAGGAGTGAGATCTCGACTGTCTTCTTCTGTGGCGGATGCAGCAGCGTCAATGAGATCTTCCCACCGCTTACCAAGGATGGCTGCAGCTGTCTGAGGCTCAGCAGAGTACGCTTTCCTGTCATAGCTCATCCTACGGGTATGATCCTTGGATCTGTGCCGCTCATGTTTGCCTTTGCGAGCATTCTGTCCCACCGAGGGCTTACGAGGTCGGGATCGAGGAGCCGGCGGCAGTGTAGAGGAGCGACCCGGCGGCGATCGTGCAAGCGAAGAGGGCAACAGCTCGCGGTTGATGGATGTGGACGTGTAGTATGGCTCTTCGGTGGTGATGTGCTGCTCCAGCGCGGTGGGAGCGAACCGAGCACGGGGTCTGTAGCTTTTCGAATCTGGCTCCGATATTGCATCCTGATCACGATAGATGCGTCAGCATTCCCTTGCGCTACCTCGTGCAGGGACGCTGCCGAGCGCCGCGACACGGGACTTACCGGGTCGGAGTCCCATTCGAACTCTGGGCGGTGATTGTGCAACGATGCAAGGGCGGCCGCAGCAGTGGCCGCGGGCAGGAGCGACCCTCGGCGCAGCAGGTCGTCCGAAATGCGCAGGTCACCCGAGCTGTAGTCGTCGTTGTAGAAGGCGCTCAAGTCGCCTGCACCAAAGCCTTGCCAATGTGTCAGTCTCCGCTGCTGGTGGAGAGACGAGGGCACCAACCTTGTGGGCCTGCTGCGCTGGTGTGTTGGGGAGGCGGGGGTGGACGCTCTTGTGGTGGGGTGTTGACCATCAACGTGAAGCTCTCCTCGGTAGCAGGGAGCTTCGAGATGTAGTGCTCGGGGTGGGCGCGGCGAATGTGCTCCTGCATGGAGCGGTACCGCTTTTCCTGCGCAGCACGGCGTGTTATTCGAGGTCTGGGGCAGTGGCGGCGGTCGCCATGACGTGGACGTAGCTCCAACTTCAAGGGACTCGAGGAAGACTCACCCCAGTGCAGCGCTTCCGACAGGCCGAGCTGTCGTGGTTGCGCAGCGGACAGACGACAACATTGTTCTCGTCTGAAACCGAGAAGGATCCAGTGAGCGAAGCTCGCGGCGGCATGGCCAGCATCTATCCGCCGTGTCTGCGAGGTGCGGGATAAGCCCCAGCTGAAGACGGACGCACTGGATGGGAAAATGGGCGTCAATGGCACTTGCAGTGCTCTGCAGCGCCAGGGTGAAGCTGTGTTTGAGCTCGGCAACGTGTCGCAGAGGTGAGCAGCTGAGTTGTTCGGCACACCAAGCTCCGGGAGCAAATGCTGGTCGAGGGTGAAAGAAGTGGTAGCGCGGGGTAGAGTCCTGATCCGGTTGTCTTTGACGTCTGCTGGGAGCTGTGCCTAGGACTAGTGAAACTGCCCAACTTCAGACATGCAGACGCAGGTAGAAGAGCATAGCACTCGGAGAGGAAAGCTGGGATTGAGCTGCTACTATCAAGGAAAGCTCTGCTCCATGTCGCTGCCCACTCAGCTCAGAGCTCAGCTGTCAGGGTACGATAGCTTCGAGCTCTGGCCAATGCCGAGTCTTGCATTGATGATTTCAGCGGTGCCCAATGAACCGCGGCCGTCATGATTCAATGCTGCGAAATTTGCTCTCTAGAGCGCAACAAGCCTGCTCCTAGTCGCGCACCTTCACTCGAGCTGGCGGTAAGCATCTGCGCGGGTTAGTCCAGCGCACTGCGCCGACTTTTGCGACAGCTTCTCCTGGTCAGCAGAACGGTGAGACTGTTCACCGCCTGAGCGCGACACTTGCTCTCTTGGTGACTGTAGCAACCGCCCAGCGAGCATCGCAATGTGCCAATGTCCATGATAGCCATCGCTCGATGCTCGCGACAACAGCCTACCTTCGACTTGTGCGCTGACCGATTTTGCGGCTCGCTGCTGGACATCAGCCCACTCGTCACGGGACGGACATGGAATCGAGCCAACCGGCTCATTAGTGTATGGCGAAGAGCGCAATGGCAGCCAGCAACCTGCGAATACAGCCAACAACCGTAACAGATGGCAATTGATGACGACTGCGATGCAACAGCATATGCCGTTTGATGAATTTGCCGATGGATACTGAGGAATGAAGTGTGTTGGAGTGTTGGGTCAGAAGCGCCACGACAAGTTCGATGAACTGTCTTCCCGGAGCCACTCGCGTGGAAGTGCCATGTTTGCTGGCACGGTTAGCGCCAACAGCCTCAATTTAAAGGTGCGCAAAGCCATCAAGGCCGCAATGGTCACTACATCAAGGCATTTCAGCATAACTTGTGGACACGTCTGGTACTCGAGGTGGCTGAAGACTGCAATTTGATATTTGGGGTTCCTACAACGGTCTTAGTACGATGGGGAGCCTCCGAGTCTGATCGTGGGTGCCTCCACACCGCCGGCTCTTCTTGCTCGCTCGAGGCTGCACCTTCCCGTCGCGAGACCCTTAGCCTCCTAGGACGGAAGGTGCAGACGATGGCGCTCTCACATTCAGGCTGGTGATGACGGTTCAACTCCCTCCCTGCTGCCAGGAGAGAAGCCAGCCTGTCTCCTCTTATCTCACGCACCTCATGCTGGCCCACAGTCCTACATCCGACAACTCAGCTTCTGAGTTGCGATGTCTGTGACCGTGAAGTCATTGAACGGTGACACCGCGTTTTTGCTCACCTTCAGCCCCCCCGTGGCCCCACTGTCCTCTCCTGGCCTCTTCCCAGGATCCTTCACAGTTCTGATCGATCCTTGGCTGGTTGGCCCCTCCATCATCTTCAACCCCATCTTCTCGCTTTCGCACCAAAAGGCGCAGCCATGTATAACCCACCTCAAGGAACTGGACCACGAACCGGATCTTATTCTCATTTCCCAAGACAAACCTGACCACTGCCACGAAGCGACGCTCCGCCAGCTGTCGACGGACTGTGAATCTACGATTCTCGCGACCCCGCCTGCCGCTAGAAAGATCCAGTCGTGGAAACATTTTCGGCCTGAGCTAGTTCATGCCTTACCCAAATACGTGCAAGGCGATGAACGAACCATCCACCGCATTGTACTGCCGCCGCCGACACCGAGAGGTTCGTGCGGCGAGGTCACTATAGCATGGATGCCGGAGAAGAGAGATGTCTCGAGGCTACACCATGCCATTGGCATCACCTATCGACCACCATACACAGTGTTGTCGGCTACGAAGGCAGGATACTACCTAGACCTTCCCATGAGCCCACCTGCATCACCGGGGTCACCTATGACCATCGCATCGTCGCCTCGAACAATCGTGCCGTCGCCCAACGGTGACCGCGAGAAGACACTGTCCGTCATCTACTCGCCGCATGGGGTTTCATATGACATTGTCCGCTCCTACGCCTCCTCTCACTTGGTCTCGGAGTCGGCTCTACCACTGACTGCACTACTGCATTCTTTCGACTGCGTAGACAATCCATGGTACCTGGGCGGGAACATCTCTGCTGGATCGCCTGGCGGTGTTCGCATCGCTCGTGACCTGTACGCCAAAGCCTGGATATCAGCGCACGACGCCGACAAAGACAACTCTGGATGGTCTGTCAAGCAGACTCGTGTTACTAAATCTACCATTGACCATATCACGAAGCTACTCCAGGACAGCCATGCTGAGAAGCACCGGACTGTTCGCACCGATGTTATTACTCTAGCATCGGGCGAAGGACGCCGTATCGAACGATGACGGAAGCCTGGAGTTTGGCAGTCCGCGGGAGAACTGGTTCATGGCAAACAGCCATGATCGATACGACGGTGTTCGCGGCCACATGGCGGTTCTACATACGCTACAGCAGGCCCAAAATGCTGGGCTTAATCTATTTCAATGAGGAGTCCAGGTCACAAGACGAGGTAAGCTTGGAGGATACACCGAGACCGAGTCCTGCTATTCATCTCGATGAACCTAGCATCTGCCAGGCGTTTTTTGGGAATCATGTTTCTTACTCTTAATTGGTTGAGCCGCCAGTTCGCTTAGTATCTCACGAGGCTTTGTCCACGACGCGTCTTCAAGGAGGCAATTGCAGAGCGCGGTGAGGGATGAGAAAGAAGCCAGCAGACTACTGCTTCTGCGTGCGATTTTGGACGGACGCATTGGCCGTCAATGTATAGCTGGGTCGGTGCCCCTGGAGGGATTGGAAGATCTTTACGCGTCGCTCCCACGGACCCACAGCTCCACGGGTCTGCGCAAGAGCGAGGCGATGACTGGATGAGCATCAATTGCGTACTTGTCGTACATCAGCGTAGGATTGTGGTGATTTCGATTTGCATCTTTGGCGTGTACCCAGCTACTGAGCTTTTCATGGTGCGAGTAGTTAGAGAAGAATTTTTGACCGGGCGGACTATCCATGAGTGGGTGCTGAAGAATGCAATCACGTCTCTGACTGAAGATCAAACGCGTGCATGATGATGTGCGGCCACGGACATGGGATCAATACGAGACACGACGGACGAAAGCCGTGGGCACTATGGGCTGGCCGCTCGCCGCGAGATTGGATGGAGCAGGTGGGCAGCAAGGGCATGCTAGGCATGGATCCGGCGCTCCGAGGGTGGCGTGCAAGGGAAGAGGCTGCAGCCGAAACTTGTTCTTGGGGGCAGCAGGCGGGCGACGCAGGCCGTGGGTGCACTGGTGCAGCGCTGAGCGTGCGCTGGAGCTGCAGCGGCCGACGTGTCAGAAGCGGCGACGAAGCCACAGGCATGGATGTGCGAAGGGAAATGATGGAATGCGGGCGGTGTGGCTGTGAGGGTGCAGTAGTGCGGGTGACGAGAATAGCCAATTTCCTGACGCACGTTGGTGTGGGAACGCTCGCAGCAGCAGGAGCAGCGGACTGTAACTGTAGAAGCATAGAAGCAGAGAAGCAGAGAAGCAGAGAAGTGCAGAAGTGTAGAAGCCAGCAGATTAACTGCACCGTTCTGCTCTCCTGCTGCACGCCGAGGGCCTGATAGCGCACACGGGCGAGCGTTTGCATCGGCGTGGTGCCTGCGCCGACGAGGGCGCACTGGTAATTGGAGCTGCTGGTGGGTATATCGGCACCGCTCCAAGACACGACGGCCCTGATCGCTCGGGCGTCGGACTGCGAGGCTGTCCCCTTCCGCGCTGCCTCCTGCCCCAGCACACCTCCCTCCCGACGACCGACGACCGACGACCGACGACCGACGAACGACGACCGACGACCGACGCAGCCCGCCGCGCCCGTCATCGCCCACCCGCCCGGCAGCCGCGACCAGCCTCCTGCCTCCTGCCGCACCGCACTGCACTCGACCCCGGCGGCCGCCCTGCACCCACGCTGGCCTCCCACGCCCCGACGCCGTCTCCGCCCTACGCCGGCGTGAAGGCCGCCTCGCTGATGAGCGTGACGACCGTCCATGAGTCCCAGATGATGGCCCCGTACGCGGCCGAGCGCGACCGCGAGCCCAGCGCCGCCGACGCCCCCAACTTCTCGCACCCGCACCCGCACACGCCCAAGGGCCTGCCGCACCGCACCCCGTCCGAGCGCTCGCTGCCGCTGCGCGAGCGCGCCCCCAATGCCAGCAGCCCCGCGGGCCCCGCGAAGCCGAATGGCAGCGCGAAGCCCCTGCACGCCGCGCCCGCCCACGCCCGCAGCGACCGCCGCGTCTCGCACGACAGCGCCCGCCGCAGCCGCGCCGACACGGAGCGCGACAGCCACAGCCTGCGCCAGTCGACCGACAGCCGCGCCCCCGCCGACCTGATGGCCCGCGACGACGGCTACTTCGCCTCGGTGCACGGCAGCGAGTCGCGCGACATGCTGGGCACCACCCACGTCAAGCTGGGCCAGCTCAACTCGCTCGACGGCGCCCGCGAGGCCCAGAAGGACCTTGTGCCCCACGTGACGTCGCCCGCCGACCCCAGCGCCCTGCGCGTGCCTGCCGCCGCCGCCGCCGCCTCGCCCGCCCCGGCCCAGCCGCCCTACCGCCTGCAGCAGCGCCACACCCTCGAGGTGCCCAAGCCGTCTGGCGCCCGCCCCCGCGACTCGCAGAACAACACCGACGACGTCGTCACCGCCAGCGGCCGCTTCTCGCCCACCTCGGCCTCGCGCCGCCGCGGCTCCATGTCGCTCGTGCGCCGCACCACCCGCTCCATCAACTCGGACATGCACCTCGACGAGGTCCCGCAGGACGACGACGCCGCGCGCTGGGCCGAGCACATCCGCCAGAAACGCGCAAGCAAGCGCAAGCGCCGCGAGGACGAGGACGAGGACCGCGTCGTCGTCGGCACCAAGGTCGACCAGAACCACGTCAACTGGGTCACCGCCTACAACATGCTGACGGGCATCCGCTTCACCGTGTCCAGGACCAATGCCAAGATGGACCGCGAGCTCACCGACGCCGACTTTGACGCCAAGCACAAGTTCTCCTTCGACATCACCGGCAACGAGCTCACGCCCTCGGCCAAGTACGACTTCAAGTTCAAGGACTACGCCCCGTGGGTCTTTCGCCATCTGCGCGGCACCTTCAAGCTCGACCCTGCCGACTACCTGGTATCGCTAACGAGCAAGTACATCCTGTCCGAGCTGGGCTCGCCCGGCAAGAGCGGCAGCTTTTTCTATTTCTCCCGAGACTACAAATACATCATCAAGACCATCCATCACGCCGAACACAAGTTCCTCAGAAAGATCCTGAAGGACTACTACAACCACGTACAAGAAAACCCAAACACCCTGCTTTCTCAGTTTTATGGCCTACATCGCGTAAAGATACCCTACGGACGCAAGATCCATTTCGTCGTCATGAACAACCTGTTCCCTCCCCACCGGGACATCCACCACACATTCGATCTCAAGGGGTCAACCATTGGCCGCGACTTCCGAGAAGAAGACCTCGACAAGAACCCCCGCGCCACACTCAAGGACCTCAACTGGTTACGAAGAGACCTGCACCTGGAACTCGGACCAACGAAGAAGGATGCTTTTATTGAGCAGATGCGGAAGGATGTGAAGCTGATGCAGAAGCTTCACATCATGGACTACTCCATGCTCATTGGCGTCCACGACCTGGAAAAGGGCAACGAGGAGAACCTGCGCGAGAAGACATTGAAGGTGTTCCAGCCAGGTGGTGAAGCTGCCGAGGAGCCTCAACCCAACCAGCTTATGCGGACGCCGTCGAAGCTGGAAACCGCCCGCAAGGCAAGAGAGCTTCGACAATCAGTCAAGACTCAAAAACCAGTGCCCATGGAGCAGACCTCTGCTAGAATGCCGGACGAACTGGAAGACTCTAAGAAGCACTTTTATTTCTACTCGGACGATGGTGGTTTCCAAGCTACACACGAGGACGATCGCGCTGGGGAGGAGATCTACTACCTGGGTATCATTGACTGCCTGACACATGTAAGTTCTGTCACCGACAAGCCCAGTCCTATCCAGCTGACGTTTACAGTACTCCCTCATCAAACGAATGGAGCATTTCTTCAAGGGCCTTACAAATACTGAATCCCAGATCTCCGCCATCCCTCCCGAACGTTACGGAGATCGCTTCCTCAAATTCATCACCGGTGTAACCAAGACAAAGGAAGCCGCAGAGCGAGAGAAAGCAGAAGCAGCCCTGCACCCTCCCGAGGAAGCTGTTGGCGCCATCTCACGCAGCTCAACAGACCGTGTCATGGAAAAGGCCGAACACCAAGCAGAGAAAGCGCAATACCCCGAACGCGAAGTCCCCAATCTTCAGATGCGCGCCGTCCGTAGTCCATCTGCTGAACGCGGCGAAATGGGCACCACGCTTCCCGTCGTCGAAGAAGCAGGCGAAGCCTCTAGTCTAGGCGGCCGTAGCAACCGCTCCCACGACGCACCGACCCGCTCTGCGCCACCGCCGCCAGGAGAAATGCAAGCATCACCTCTACAAAGGCCTCTAGCACGGGACGTGGAGCACGGAAGGCCACCGCCCACCCCTCCCAAGGACTCAGCAACAGGAAGCGTGGGACGGCCGCCGACGCCACCGAAGGATGACCACTACGCGCATAACAGGCACTCCGGGCCACCGACGCCGCCAAAGGAGAGCAAGGGCCGCAGCAGCGTGGACAAGGAGCTGCCCCGAACACCGTTGGAGACGTCGATCCGGGTCAACTAAGCCTGGCCTCATGTTTTGGAAGACAAAAAAGCTACGCACACTTTGCCTACCGCGCTGTCCCGACCCTCGATTTCTTTCTTCTTGCTGCAAGCGACTGCACGATACCAATACCACCACCACCACCACGAGCCCTCGACCCTCGCCCCGAAGGCCATCGTTGCCCGCCCCGCCTCTCCTTTGTTACTCCTACCCTCCCGGCGGCGCCCCGGCTCCGCCCCCCCACCGCCGCGCCTAGACGCCCTCTGCGCGCCCTCTCCTATCTATGTTTGTGCTTGCTGCGTGTTTGCTGAGCGGCATTGCTAGCTTCCGGTGTTTTGATAGATTTTTCCCTGCTGTGTTTTCTTCCGCCTCCCCTTTCCATCTTCTCCTTCTCCATTCTTCGCGTTCGCGCGTGCCGCCCAGCTGAGCCGCGCCCGGGGCTGCCCTGGGTGCCCGGTGTGAGCGTGCCGGGGCCGCCGCGCGAGTGTGCGCCTTGTAGTATAATTGTCATGTCGTTTGGCGCGGGGCCGCGTGCGGGCGGCTGGGATGCGCGTCTGGATAGCGGGTTGAGCGCTGGGTAGATAGGAATCCAAACAAGTGTATATCATGCCGTGTTACGTACGCTGCGTGTATGGGGAGTTTATGTGGTGCTGTGGGCTTTGAACGTGACTGTCGTGAAGCTCTGTAAGCATGGATGTGATTCACGATGCGTGAGTATCCTGCTCGGAATAATCTTTGCTGCAAAAAGTACGTAACGGCTTCTGTGCCACAGGCAGAGAGAGGGTCTTGGCCTGTTTTGTGAGTTTTCTTCGCGATATACCCGTATTGTTCGTGCTTTTATATCAACAAAATCATAGACCCTCAACGGCATCACTTTGTTCACTATCATGGAACCATCATGTTGTCATCATTGCATTAAACATGCAGCCCAGCATATGTGCAGCATGTAGATCCACACCAAGCGGTCTGCGTCTATCGTAGTGTACAAGGCCACTTCCCGCGCTTCCACCACGTCCGCTCTGCGTTTACTTGTAGAAGTCAAACTTGTCGGCCTCGGCCGTCCCCTTGACCTGGCTCGTGTATGCCTCCTCCAGATCCGCCTGGATGATGTTGTACCTGTTCTTCCTGACAGCCCTCAGACCCGCCTCCTGCATGATGGCCGCAATGACGGCGCCCGAGAGCGGGTCGTTGCGCACAATCAGGCTGTCCATGTCGACTTCGGGCGACAGGCTCATCTTGCTTGCAATCGTGGAGAAGATGAGACGGCGCTCACGACGATCGCGGAGCGAAGGGAACTCGATCTTTCGGTCGAGACGACCGGGTCGGAGGAGCGCAGGGTCGAGTGTGTCGGCGCGGTTGGTCGCCATGATGACCTTGACGTTCGAAGTCTGGTCGAAGCCGTCCATCTGGTTCAGCAACTCCAGCAGAATACGCTGGACTTCTCGATCGGCACCCGTCTGCGCGTCGAAACGCTTTGTGGCAATAGCGTCGATCTCATCGATGAAGATGATGGATGGCGAGTTCTCGCGCGCCATTCGGAACACGTCACGCACCATGCGCGGGCCCTCACCCAAGTACTTCTGCACAAATTCAGAGCCAACTACACGGATGAAGGATGCCGTTGTGCTGTTTGCGACAGCCTTGACAAGCATAGTCTTTCCTGTACCCGGGGGCCCGTACAGCAGGACACCGCGCGGCGGGTCGATACCGATCTGCTTGTACAGATCGAAGTGTGTAAGGGGCAGCTCGACAGCTTCCCGGATCTCTTGCTTCTGCATATCCAGACCACCAACATCAGCGTAGGTCACGTCGGGCTTCTCGTCCTGCCCAAGCATGGCGATCGACGAGTCGGCCTCAGGGGGCAGGATATCAACGAGGGCGTTCGAGTGGCGGTGCAGAGCGACGGATGAAGAGGGCTTGAGCAGTTCGCGGTCGAGGGTGGAAAGGATGCGCACGACATAGTTCGAGCCGGTCGAAGACTGTACGATACCGGTGCTGGCATAGTTAGCCATGTGCGCTCAACGTGACACGTTCAACTCAACGTACTTCTGGTCGATAGCCTCCATGAACTGCCCGATTACGAGCGGCACACTCTGGATCCTCTTGATCTCCTCCTGTGCTCTCACCAGCTCGCGCTTCAAGCTCCGCTGCTCATCCTTGATGTACTCTTCCTGGAGGTGGATGTACCTGCGCCGGTTAGCCACCTATAGCTGTGATGCTGGACGAGGCAGACGACGTACTCTAATTGCCTTTGGAGCTTCTTAAAGGTCGAGTAGTCATCGTCGCCGTCTGTTGTAAAGCCTTCCAGTGTGTCGAAGTTTGGTATCGAGGATGGGAGCTGCTTCTTGTGCGGCGGGACGGTGTTCAGCGGGTTCTCAACGGCGGCGTCAGCCATGGTGGGTGAGGCTTGTGTCGAGTGCTGATGCGGGGATCTGTAGGAGCAAGGCTGCAGGAATAGACGTAGTGGGCAGGTGAAGGGCTGTTGCAGGGTCCGGGTGTCGTTTGCCTGTCGCAATGTTGATGAAGCTCATGGAAGGCGTAAGTCGGCGCGTCCGGTCGCCAAGGCCGGTGCATCATCATCACGTGCAGGTGCCAGCTGGAGAGCACCTGGGCAACCACGGTTTAATCGAACAATGAAGGACAAGTCACGAGAGATCAAGGAAGATGGCACTAGTTTGAGTCGTAATCGCATAGTCATGATCGCAGAGTTTCCACAGACATGGTGCGTCGAGGTGGTCGAACGCGAACGAGGATGTGACGAGGTCATCCAAGGGCACTGTGATACAACACGATTAAGATTTAGGGCTTGCAGGAGGCAAAGTGAAATAGATCAGCACGCAAAACCGTCCCGGACTCGCATACTCGGTTCTAGGTAAGCGGAGGCAACCAGCTCGCGGGAACCAGGGCAGACAGGGCATGACGCGGTTGGGCTGGGCGAGTCTCAGCGGTCGTCGACAAGGCCGCAACAGACAAGCAGCGCGCCTCTCCAGGAAGCTGGGTGCTGTAATAAGTGGAGAGAGACATTGTGACACGGCCAGATGAATCGGCTCCGGGGGAATCGATCCAGTTAGCTCAGGCTTGTGAGTGCCGGCAATGCAGCCACTCCACTGGTTGCAATGCGACAAACGCGTGTTCTGGAATTTCGCGACAGTGCATGCTGCCCTCCCAGTCACAGCGAGCTGCTCTCCATTGCGGCCCTCTGTTGCTTTCGCTGTGCTGGCGCTGCCACTATGGGCGACGGAGCGCCGAGGACTTGATCTCGTGACTGACTAAGCAAGCGCCCGGCCGCTCGCGCCTGCCTCCTCAACCTCAGCAGAGCCATCGCGTCGAAGAAGGAGCGTGCGCTACGTGACCTCCAGTCAACCCCATCCCGAGCATTCCCCGCAAACTGCCCTGATGAGGACACCCTTCTAGCGCCTATCATATGTCGCGCGGTGTATGTTGCTCCGAGCTCCTTCACCTTGTGCCCTGCCCTCCCTGCGCGGCGCTGCTCTAGTGCTGCGTCCATTAGTCGCGTCTATCACATCAACATGCTTGCTGACGCGCAATACAGAGGGATTGAATGCCTCCACGCTCACCCGTTGCACCCCCAGTCCACCACTACTACCGCCCGCGCCCCTCTGACCTGCGCTCGCCGCAAACGTCCACGTACCCTCCCGGCGCAACATGGATTTCCAGTCGCCCCAGCAGAACGGCATGTACGACCCGTCGAGCTTCATTGACCCGAACGCGCTCGCAAACCCCCAGATGAACGGCGCGCGCGGCTTCCCGCAGGGCATCAAGCGGAATTCCGAGGGCATGCCCGCCATGTCGCGCTCCCAGACCCCGTCGCAACCGCAGTTCGGCCTGCAGCAGCAGCAGGGCTTCACCCACACACCTTCGCCGACCATGTCGAGCCAGAACTTCATGCCGGGACAGATGGGGCAGATGGGGCAGCAGAGGATGCAGACGTCGTCGCCCGCGCAAAACCCCAACGGGCCGCAGATGTCGCCCATGAACTTCCAGGCCAATGCGATGAACCAAGGCTTCAACTCGAACACCAGCGGTCAGTTCCCTGTGCAGCAAGTGCAACTGTCGCAAAACCTGCAGGAGCGACAGCTGCAAGCACAGAGACAATACGCGATGCGCTTGCAGCAGCAGGCGCATCAGCAACAGCAGGTGCAACAGCAACAACAGATGGGCGGACCAATGGGCGGGTCCATGGGGAATTTGGCCGCCGCGAACATGGCTGCGCAACAGCGACACCAATCCGGACAAATGCCTGGCGGTATGCAGCATCCCGGCATGCGCCCGAATCCCATGCAGGCGCAGGCACAGGCGCAAGCCCAGGCGCAGGCACAGGCACAAGCGCAGGCACAGGCGCAGCAGAACCCTCAGCTCGCACTGCAGCACTTCACAAAGAACGTTGGTGCGCTGATGCAGCAACAAGGGCGAAACTTCAACCCCAGCCCGACCGTCGCCGGCCGTGTGATCAACCTGCAGAATCTCTACAAGATCGTCATGCAGTACAGAGGTTACCGCTACGTGACACAGTCTCAAGGCTGGCCGCGAGTTGCGCAGATGATGTCGATACCGCCACAGCAGTTCCCCACCGCTCCGGAAGAGCTCCGCATAACCTACGAACAGAACCTCATGCTTTACGAGCAAGCCTACATTCAAAGACAGAGCCAGCTGAAGGGAGGCATGCCTGCACAGGGCCAGATGGGTGGTGCAATGGGCTCACAGATGTCTCCAACAAGACCTGCAATGCCAGGCACACCACAGAACGCAGCACAGCAGGAATACCTCCAGCAATTACAAAGGACAAAAGAAGCTATGCAGCAACAGCAACAGCAAAGACAGTCGATGCCACCGACCCCACAGCAACCCCAATTTGGTGCTCCGCCCACGCCGCAACAGTCGACTCCGCTCCAAAACAACGCGTCTCTTCCAGATCTCAACGGACGAAGCACACCACAAGCAGATAACAATGCGCGCAAGAGTATGAGCAGGCAGCTGGAAGGGACACCTGTCCAGGCCCAGGAGCCTGCGAATGCCACGGCAACACCAGACAAGCCTGAGCCTGCAGCTGCCCCCGCGCCTGCAGAAGTAGAGGTTGTTGAGAAACGGCAGCCAGTGATCGAGCAGGACGATGGCACGCGTGTCTACCAGCCAGCATACCGTACACAAGATACCTGGGGAGGCTTGGACTTCGACTCGGACAACTTCAAGAACATGATCGAGATGATTGTCAACTACAAGCCAAATGTTCCGCTGTTACATGAAGCTGGAGTCATCGACATAAGAGCTTTGACCATGAGTCTGCGATCTGGCTTACACGCAGAAACAAGACTTGCGCTAGACACCCTTGCGAAGATCACGTACGACAACAACGTGCAATTGGATCTTGGGCAGTGCGAGGATCTGGTTGATGTGCTGGTTGATTTTGCAGAAGAGCAGCTGGATGTATTGGGGAACGACAATCCTGAGGTAACCGACATCCTGGATCTTACACCGTACGAGGATGTATTGCACCATTGCCGCGCGGAAGCCGCGACACTACAGGAACTTCCTGAAGTCGGAACAAAAGAGCACACCCTGAACCGGACGGCAGACCGTTTGCTGGCCATTACGACCATATTCCGCAACCTATCGTTCCTCGAAGTCAATCATGCCTCACTCGTCAGCCCGACGGTATTGAAGTTTCTGTCCAACTTCATACGGTTGGTCGGCACCCGTGTCCTTCTCCTTCGATCCCATATTAATACTTTCGACTTCATGAAAGACCTCGTCACACTCTTCTCCAACACGAGTGCGAAGATCATCTTACCTTCTCGCGAGGACGCTTACGCCATTTTGCACTTCCTCTGCGCCTTTGCTCCCGTGCCTCGTCCTGGCAGCCCAGTCAAATTCACGTCTTTCAGTCCGCAAATACACCGGTACCTCCCCTCTGCGGTCGACAGTCTGGCCAAGCTACTCGCGCGCGATGATCCCAACCGGACGTACTACAAACAGATCTTTGTGAATGAAGCAACTTCGAGCCCAGCTTACGATCTGCTAACACGAGCATTCGCGTTGGCCATCTCCGTTGTCCCTGATCGCAATTACATCGAGAACAAGATGTATCAGATGAAGGAATCGCGTCCGAAGGAGGTCCGCATGTTCGAAGCACGCATCGCAGACTCGCGTAAAGCGTACTTGATGCAAGGTATGCTCGCAGCCGACATACTCGCCAGCTTGGCGCCTGGAGCCGAAAACAACATCTGCCGCTCCTGGCTTGAGTCAGAGGACGGCTGGGCGAATAGCCTACTCAAGTTTGCGATGTCACTCTCCGCCACTGATGCCGCTATTCAACCTCCACCAATGCCGCCCACCCACCGCGGCCAAAGGCCGATGGAGCCCGATCGCGAAGGATTCCAGCTCATCGTACACCGCGCTTTGTCAACACTGAAGCGGTTGGGTGACAAGTCAAAGGGCGGCGACGCACTGGTCAAGAGCGCACTGACGAACGGCACATTGAGCCATGATGAAGAGGATGACGAGGAGGATTATGACATGGAGATTTTCAATTTCAATGGCACAGCGTGGAAAGTCAAAGCAGATTTCCTCCCACGCCGGGAGACGATGCTTGGCGCTCTGCTCACGTCTAACCTCGACGTTAGGAGTTTGAATCAATTTTGTAAGATTGGGTATCTGGACGAGTAAATGGTGTTCAGGCGAGGTACAACGGCGAAAATAAGGAGCGTTGTGTATAGCGAAGCAGCTTGCATTGGAGGGATCTTTGGCACTCTTGCATACGGATGAGCAAGCTTTAGCTTGGCCTTTTAGACGTCGAAACTGCATTGGCACGAACGAACGGTTTCTTTGTGGAATGTTAATTCTGTACAATTGAAGTTCACTTGCTGCCTGTGGCACGCTTCGTCCAAGTTGCCATCTTAGAGATCTAGTGATCCCGATATTCCTTGCACGTTGCCCAGCAAGAGTACATACGAACAAACTCTGATAAGAATAGCTTTCAATCGCATGACAGCCAGCGAGTACCACTGTTACTCCGCGTAGCGTGCAAATGCTTGGGAATGCTACAGGAGGCGCACATACCTCGGTCCGCCGACGTACTACCGCGGAAGGCGACCCCTGCGCCGGCCTGCGGCCCTGCCCGATGTCCTGTTATTTTGGGCTGAGCTACGCCGAGAGAAGGCGCTGCGACCGCACACCGCACAGAGATACTCGTGGTGTGTACTTGTGATGCACTGATGCATGTTTTCAATTTGATGGAAACTTTGAAGATGACAGCAGACTGGGTCGGTGCACGCTCTGGCTACTGCGATGTGGAGAGACAATCAAGCCCCTGAAATGCTCGAGCCTGCAATCACCGAGTTGCAATGAGAACAACGATGATCTCTCTTTCAGCTTGTCGTGTACTGAGGGCCCGTCTCTCGTACTGACTGCTGGGCTGCAAATCATAGCCTGTGGCATCATGTCAACGTCAATAGACGGAATATAGTCCGAGCGAATATACATAGGTACAGTACTACTGGCAATACGAGATATTGCAGTGTCTGTCGTACCCGTGGCCATGCCAACTCCATAGAAGTTGATCGAACTCTGGATCACATGATGTGGCAACGCTCAGACGTGTGCTGGGTTCTATTCTTGTCGCCGACTAGTCTGCTGTGACCAACCTTAACTCTCGGAACATTCTAGCTTCCCAAATTGAGCCAAGCGTGAGTAGACCGCTCATGCAACGATCTCCCTTCGACTGGCTGTGGCAATGCAGCGTTACTGCCGGCTCCCGCATGCGACGAATCTCAACAGCAGGAAGGCGCTGCGCTCGGTAAGAGGCACCTACACGATGCCGGCTGTGGCACACCCCACTCTTAAGAAGTAAATTATGGGGAACACGAGCGGACAGACCACCTTTCTTCTCGTGTTTGGCTCGGATGACTTCATACGGTTGCCATACGGCCAGTGCCCAGCAACACCAGCCTCGTCGCCCTCGAGTCGGTAGCAGCGGCATTATGTCAACGAGATGGCACTGCCAGCACAGAGATCTGTAGATATATAAGAGGTCCGCCAGGCCCCCAATAGAGCCTCATCATCACAACATCAACACATCAATCCACTACACTACAACACCTCCTCTACTACCAAACTACCAATCTTCACCAACACCTTCAACATGAAGTTCACCACCGCCGCCATCGCTGCCTCTGCTGCCGCCCTTGTCTCTGCCTCTCCTTGCGCGTCTAACACCGCCGACGCTCCCATCGCAACCGGCGATGTCTTCCGCGTCATGACCATCCGCTCTGGCTCAGACATCCAGTACGGCTCCCTGCAGGCCGCCAACGGTGGCCTTGTCCTCAACGTCGCCGAGCAGAACGCTTCCTGCAGCACTGCCGCCAACTACGCCTCTTTCCGTCTCACTGACGCCGGCGAGCTCTACCTCTACACCGACAACCCTCCCCAGCAGTTCTACACCGACCGCTCTGGCATGGGCCAGGGTGTCCTCGGATTCACCACTGGCGTCCAGGGCGCTCCCAGGAACAGCGAGCGCACCGGCTTCACCCTCGACAAGAACAACAACCTGATCTTCAAGGACCAGACCGCGCAGGAGATTGGCTTCCAGGCCTGCCCCAACAAGGCCATCGGCGGCTACTCTGTCTGGCTCAACAGCAACTCCAACCCCGGCGGCAACGAGGGCTGCCTCGGCTTCTCTGCCCGCGCGATCAAGGAGGAGACCCCCAACTCCTGCTCCTACACCGCCGGACAGTGAGCGGATCATGATTAAGAGCGTTCGATTTTGTTAGCATTTAGCATTCAGCATTCCTCACACTCCTTCGCATTGATAAACGCTTACGCTTGTAATGCTTCAACTGTATATATTTAGACAATTAGATGAATGATCACATCATTACAAACGATGACTTCCCGATGCACTGTGGCTACTAATTGACAGTCTTGGGCGACATGGTAGAAGATTTGGCGGACTGTGCAAGCCTTCGGAGATTTGGATTCGGTTGGTTGCAGCCTTTCTTCAAACCTCACGCATATACGATCGCTCTGAAATGATGACGTGCGAAAATCTCGGCTCTTACTGCTGTAATAAATAATTATACTTGTGGTAACATACCCCACAGGCGAGTTGCTTAACGGGCGAGTTGCTTACTTTTGCTAAGCCCCTACCAAAACCTAACCTATTATAGCCTACAACACCACACTTTAGCACTCTATAGTAGACTATAGCATGTAATATTATTTAGAGACCTCTTCTATATTAGTCTTATATATTTATATGTTATGTCTAGTCTAGTTACACCTTCTATAGCACCTTTAGGTTAGCTTACCCTCTTAAGCACATACCTACTTCTTTACCCTCTTTCTATTACTATGCGCCCTAAACTCCTTTAGAGCTGCTAGTTACTGCCTATCTCTAACTATTAGGGTCTCTTCCTTCTAGACCTACTTTCTTTTATATAATTTTTATTATATAGCAGCCTTATTAGCTACTTAAAGCTTACTAATTTCCTATTATACTAAAACTAGCTTATATATAATAATTACTACCC